>RHLR01000234.1:0-29115 GCA_009806335.1 Davidsoniella australis | reverse complement strand
CTTGCGGGTCAGACGGGATGAAGTACTGGTTTCCGTTGTTGGCGGCAAGGTCAAGGCTCTGGGGCGTTGGCGGGACATGGTTTGGACTGAAATAGGCGTTCATAGCCTGGTGTTGTTGTTGTTGCTGCAACTGTGCCTGATGTTGCTGCTGGGCCTGTATATGAGCTTGTTGCGCTTGTTGTGCTTGCATATTTATCTGATTTTGCATCGCGTGAGGCAGCATGTGCGGAGCAGGTATTACGGGGGTCGGCGGCTTGATTGGCTGTGGATGGCTCTGCGTGGCCGGCTTTTGAGCCCTACCCGCAGTCTGCTGTGGAGTCTTTCCAGAACCGGCAGAGGCGCCGCCAGTTTGTGATGGGGTTGGTGGTTGCGGTATTCCGGGAGGCAGAATGGCTCGGGTGGTGGTTGGCGTGTTGTTGCCTTGCGAAGATTGGGCAGAACGATTGTTGCCAGCCATGGCCGCTGCAGCCTTACTGGTAGCCGCGCTACGCCACGACTCTTGTTGACGGCGAAACTGCTCAACATAGCGGTTGGCATCGGTGAATGTCTTTTGAATCTGCTCGCGTTGCTGGTTGTATTTTATCGTTTCATCCGCGGCCACAGTACACTTTTCCGACTTCTCCTTGTACGCAGTAGTGACAGCGTTCATGCGGTTACGACTGGATTCGATGCTCATGAGAGCCTTAAGATAGCCTTTCTTGGCCTCATTTGTCCAACGCTGTACAGCCTCAACACCCTTAGTATCAAGCAGAGTCGGCGGCGGAGTCCATGACATAGAGTTGATATGCTTCATGATATTCTCGGGTATCTTGATGTTCTGGGCTGCTGGTGCGACGTTGGGCGAACGGGTGGCGATACTAGCAGCACTATTCTGCGCTAGCGCATTGTGGTGCGGGCTTGGGGCGACTTGCGGTGTCTCGCTGGCATTCGGTGCCTGTTGGCCAGGTTGTGTTTGTTGTGCTGCTTGAGAGGTGGCAGCAGCCTGTGCTGAAGCCTCTTGGGCTTGGGCAGCTTGAGCTTGGGCAGCTTGAGCTTGTGCATGAGCTTGAGCTTGCTGCTGAGGAGTCTGGCCTTGTTGCGCCTGGTGTTGCTGGAAGACTATTTTGCGCTTATTATTCAGCGAGAGGGAGAATTCATAAATCTTCCTTTTCGCGGCGTTCTGCTCTTCCGAGCCAGCTGCGCTATTTTCGCATGTCTGATATAACATACGAAGGCCGGTGTGGAATCTAGTGCGATCAGCTTCGGATAACCACGTCATTTGCATAATGTGCTCTGGTCTGATCAGGTTGAAGCGGGCATTAGCAGCCGCAACCTGTCCCGGTGGCGCGGGGGTTCCAGCAGGTGTGCTGTTATTCATATTGAATAAAAGCTACTTGTGGCTTTTGCGACTGGAATTTAACGATATTAGCGATGCGCTTGCGCTGGGAATATCCGCCTGGTGCGGGAGGTAGTGAAGGAAAGATAAAATAAATATTAAAAAAATAGGTTAAAATTGTTGATTACGGTACTATTCAATACCCGAGTATTATCGATGCGTTTTTCAGATGAAATGATGATTGGATGATGATACTCTCACCAACGAAGATATTCCAAATGAAACAACGTTTTTTGCAATGGTGAAAATGGAGAAGGCTTGACGTTGACGCCTTGCGAGGTTACGCCGCGACTTGACTACGCGCTGGCCCACTACTGTATCACGTGTTTCGCATCTTAGTTATCACTAAATTATTAACCCTGTATAACCCTTCCGAGAATCTAAAATACTTACGTAATATTAACTACTTGATCACAGTAAACTTAAATAATAATTTTTCAAAAGTCATATAATTAGATAATTGATTCATATTATACTACGTCTAGCTATTTATTTATATGAGTTCGATATACAATATCTTCTAATATATATCTATCAAGACAAGTAAAAATCCAATCTAATGCAGTTCACTTTCTAACATTTCAAAAACAATTACTAATTTTCATTCCATGAAATATATAACTACATGTGTATAATATAGTGTGATAATTTGATCTATCCGTGAAAAGACCAAGCTTGTAATTGATCTCAAGATCGGCCGACAAATATGGGTCGTGGCGGTATATATCTGTAGAACTATTGAGGACAAAAGTCATACTCTCGTACGGATGGATTTCTAAAAAGCGGCGATATTCATTATATGAAATGATTATTGAGGGCGTTTAGTTTGACTGTACAATCACGGCAGTATCTTTCTCAAAGATTGCTATGTAGATTTACTGGAATATCTTAATAATAAGGGACAAAAGAGGGGTAACTCTACTCGCTTGTCGAGGTTTGCTTGCTTTTTCTGATTTTTTAACATATTGTTGTCTCTATGTGTGTGGTATCAATGTAACTTTGCAACACACTATGCAGCTTTGCCCTTTTTTTGTCGAGCAATGCCGTGCCTAACAAGTAATTAGCGAAATAGCGCCAGGAGAGTTGTAAGAATATGGTTACTCCTTCGTGATATGTATTAGTATCAACAGCATCTTGAAAGATGTCTTGAGCCGCTAAAAGCATGGGGGCTTGAGTACGATCTAATGCATTGTGCACTATGTTACACGTAACCGGATTTCTCGGTGACGGTGTTGTAGAAACATGACAATAATCCGTTTGCCCTTCAATTTAATCTTGTGATTTTATTAATCATATATGCTTATAATATACATATGATAATCACATATGAGATGGCAGTGATGCGCCTTCAAGGCCAATGCGACAATGCAAATTAGGACGCTACAACTGGATATACAACAACAACAAATATGCTGTACAGGTACAGATGTCCCTACCTGAGTTAGTGTTGTTGTCGACATTGAATTGTAAAGAACATTCTAGCCACTATAGACAAAGTTGTGAATGAAGGAAGTTTTCGTTGTTCATACTGTAGGCGGCATCGATATGCCGATCCCTTTGGCTCCTGACCTAAGTGAAATTTTAGAATTGCTGCCCAAGATGGGAGACAAAGAAAACTCTACAACTAGAAAATTACATGGTTCTAGAATATCCCAGATCCTTACTCTTACCTGCATTGGATCATGTGTATCTGTATGTGAAGACCTTGATATACCAGTAAAATTCATAGTGGTCTATGGAAGAAAGAGGTCGAGATATACATAGTATTAAATAGAATATAGGACTATAAAAATAAAAGTAAGCAGCAGGTTCTGATTTGATCGAATTAGACAGCTTGTTCGAGGTACCATAGCCCCCCACCTAGCCATGATTGGAACAAGATTGGAATACCAAATGGATATTTGTAGTTGCAAGCCAGTGCTGAACCTGCTTATACAACTACACCGCTTAGACAGCCCTGGATGGACCTGCTGGATGCATCAATCGTTTCTCCACTACATGTACTGGGGGCTTCTAGGTTCTATTGTCTGCTATTGTTCGCCCTTCGCGTATCGAAATTGGCCTAGCTGAGGGTCTCGAAAACCACCGACGACGCTCCTTTAGACACAAACAGCGAGCTCACAAACTAGCGTGTTCACAATACTGTCAATTTGTGCATATGCAAGCGCGAAACATTTCGAGACCCAAACTTCGACTATTTTTGAACCAAAATGGCGATACATAGAGGATCAGGGCGCCGATGGCCAAGACGAGGAGGCGGAAGACGCTATGCACACTAAAAAAAGAGATATATATACAAAGTACATACAGATGGACAGCAAAGAGGCGTTCGAGTAAAAATTACATTGAGGCGGATAGACACATGGAGTTAACGGGAGCCATGCAGGCCGCATGTATCGTAATAGGTATTTTCTTCCTATAGCAGCAGCCACACCGATGGAAGCTAGGGCTGGTTTCTTTATTCTCGTGATGAATAGACGGCATTCGATATGTGATAAAGCTACATATATATATATATATATAATGATCAGCTCCTTTTGTAAGTCTATCAGTTGTGAGCAAAACAACACCTACATAAATAACCATGAATGACATTCAGTTAGGGTTTCTTAACTAGGGTATACCGGTTGGCCCTGACCCGTTCCGGGTCTTTGTTTTGAAAGACCGGCGATTGGGCGAAGTAAAGCAAGCTGTTCTGAGAATTGGCGATTTCATGGTACGTATAATATAGGCCTGATCTGCAGCTCCTGCCTCCGAACATGGTTCATATATGTAAATAAACAAAACTGGCTCCGCTGTGGATTTTTGCTGTCGCTCCTGCACTTGTAAGCAGGCTTCCTTCCAATGCCTGTATTTGCATTGCATTTGTATTCTGCAGTTACGACTGTGACTATAACTTGCAACAACTATGAATGCAACTGCAACAGCACGCATCACCGCCTTTTGTGCGCTGTCCCCGGCCCTTGGAAAACCGAGGGTCCTCTAGTTGGTCGGCTAAATAACTAGAACAGAGCTACAGTAGTCGTAATAACTGAATGTAATCTAGCAATTGTAGAATACAGGCCTAATTCGTGTGTTTTAAACAAAAGACTGATGGTGCTGGCCTCATAACTAGAGCCCTCCTGGCAAAATCATCACCAGTCACCATTTACAATCGCCCTGCCTTGCATGGTATAGAGTCGTATACACGACTAGTTGTATGGTCTCACTGTTGCACTGTTACTACCAGCGCTCTATCGCTCGCACCACATGCCGCTCGAGGACGACAACAGCGCCCTGGACTAGGTGCTATCTTTGCAGGCTATCATTGTATGTATGTACATACTTCGGAGTGTCCTCCAGCCTGTTCTCTTGATCAATCTTCGAGTTGCCACTTACTGGCATCCTTTTTTGTTTAAATTTTTTTTTTCAATACTTTTTGGCTGTTGTCTGGCACGCGCTTATATAAATATTCAGTCTTTCCATCACCCGCCCCGCCGTTCGCTTGTCGCCTTCCTAGCCTTCTTCGCTGTCTAAATCACAATTGCTTTACGGCTAACTGCTGCCATATATCAGTGTATTGCTTTGCATATTGAGCTGTTAATGTACTCTGCTGAATTATCTTAAAGGGTCTTAAGATCGTCTGCCACCGTCCATTGTTTCTTCGTCTCGAAACCACATACTCACGATCTCGACCGCCTCTCGCCATTGCCTTGTTGCTCTCTCGCTCTCTCGCCACGTGTGAAACGCTAGCCGAGATCTGTTCTACCCACTGGTTCGCCGTATAATCGACCGATTGGTACGCCGTGCATTGCTCCTCAGTTTTGACTTGAGCTGCCGGCGTGTTGTGATCTATATGTCCCTCCATTCATGGCACTTTACCCCACGTCGCATAGCATCATAAAATTTAGACGCCCGAGCGACAGCTGCAAGGAAAAACTGACCAAGCCCATTGTCAAAAAAACCATTCGTGGCTGTCTTCCCTGGCCATAATCCGCCCTACTTTACAAGAGAAGTCTTTAAGAGCTGACTGACCCATCGTTCCTGGATTGACCTTTCCCGGTAACTTTCGGTATTTCTTAGCGCCGATATATACTGTACTTTCAATATCCACTACCTTTCTGTAACGCACCATCAATTTGCTTTGATTTCACAATGTCCCGATCTTCCCACCGACCCGCTAGGAACGTGCCTCCGCCTGTCGATTCACCCCCTCCCACACCAGCATCACTTACGCCGATGCATTCCATTGCTCAGCAAGTCTCATCGGCGCTTTGCCACGACTATCCTCCACAATTTGCTGATGAGCTCCCACCTGAGAAGCCCGTACTGGCTTCCCACGCTTCTCTTGTTGCCGCCCTTGGCCAAACCACCCCCGATGGCAAAGGGGATGCTGTATATATACAGTCCGGGTTTACCCGTGGCTCATACGAGGAGATATCACCACATTCGTTGCACGCGTCGGCAGAGTCAGCATCCGAGGTTGATGAGCCTGATAGTCTGCAGTCCGCTAGCTCTGACGATGCTGATGCCAGCCAAAGGCCCAATAATCGTCGCCTCCCACAGTCTAAACGTCGCAATCGCAACCTTTCAGAATCGCCCATTGAAGAACACTTTGCACGTCAAACATACTCTAAAAGCACACCTGCCATTTCAGTTGTGCAAGTGGAAGCTTGCAATCCGTTTGACGTGGAAGAAGTCATGAGCGAAGCCGAGTTAATACGAACCGAAACTGCGACTGCATCAATACATATCAAACCGTCTAGCGTCGAAGAACATCAGGTACCCGCATTAAGCAGGTCCAGGCCTCGCAATCTCCAAGTTCACGAGATGGCCGATCGCTTGGATAGCTTGAACGTGGGAGTGACTGACGATTCAGAGTCTGAAATGGAAGAAGCCGAGCTATTTTACGAAAGACAAAACGAGATCAGACGCCGCACTCGTCTAAGCCATGGCAGTAGCACAGGAAAGAGACCATTTAGCGACCGGGATGATCCCGATATTGAAGATCTCAAGTCCCAGTACCAAAGTTGTTCCGTGTTTTCCGAGAGCGGCTTGGCCGGCGATCGTCGCACACGGCGCCGAGTGGATAGGAGAACCGGAGGCCCAGCAGAGTCAAAGTCAACCCTTATACCAGAACTCGAGGAGCCGGACACTGACGACGAAGCTAAGCATTACGACTACTCATTAGACTGTGAGCTTCCATATTATGGCATCGAGATTATGGAAGTTGGATCTGACGATGAATTGGACGACTTTGATATTGAAGGCAATAATGGCGTATTACTATAGCTTGCACTGATGACAGGCAATTCTATTTTGTTGGAGGCTACCAACGTTATAATGCATCGGCCATTTTTTTGGGTTTCACACACGCCAAGTTTTTTTCTTCAGCCCATACTTTGACTAACAATATCTTGACATTTACGCACATATATCTTTTTCTCCCCTATTATTATTCCCATTCCTTTTGTCGGTGTTGTTTTGTTTTCATTTTCTTTTGGACCCTGTTTCGTTATAGACGATGATTTCCTGCCATCACTGCACGCCTTTTACAACCGAAAATCTTATTACACATATATACCTCATAATACCATGATCCCCCTTACCCTTGGTTTTATACGGACAAAAATAATTTTCAAACGAGAGAAATTTTGTTATTTGATTTTACGTTCCAGAAAAAAATATGTTAACTAATACCAATATTATTTCTGTTGTACCTTGGATGGCATATTTTTGAGTAATCTCTTTTCCTGGATTATACGACCATGTGGCAATTCATATAGAATTTGAATTATAAGATTTCGTAAAAACACAATGAAAATGAATTTCGAAAAAATAACGCCAAATAAAACGTATCCCAAGGTCGTAATAAACCGATACAGACTTGGCGAGATAGAAAATCCAGAGCCCGTGACGATCTTAACACGAGCAATTATGTAGCTGAATTATAGTGGGTGGGGTCCCTGTAGCTGTCTATCGATAAGCAATAGGTGGTGTTTTCAGTGGTTCAACACCATCGGGTTGGAATCGCGACTATATCCAAGATCTTAGGTCCTTCATCAATTACAACAATTAATGAAGAAGCCATATCTAAATGCTTTAATATTACCTGGAACAGGCACACAAAATATTCTCAATAAATACTGGAAACCAATCGCGCGATTTCCACGGCCTACGTGTTTGCTTTTGTTGCTGTATTTCTATTGTAAACAAATAGCGTCATTTTCTAGTGATTACGATGTCCTTCTTATCGGTGCATCTAGAGCAAATCCAACTCTGCTGTGAAGGCATAAATTTGCTTCCGTACGTTGATATTTGGCCTAATAATACGAACCAAAAGAACAGGCCAGCACTAACTTATTAATCGTCTAGATTTCCCCCTCCGCGCATCTTCACTAACGCCCTACTTTCAAACCACGATATAACTTCGCTCATCCGCGATACAGAACCACACGAACAGGCTCTCTTCAGTGTACCGCCAACCAAGCTACAAACCGTACAACCTACGCCTATCGAACCCGAACCCAGCGCATCGTCCAAAGCGCGGCGCCAGACCGTCTTCAATGTAGCCTCCGGCGAAGTAACCACTGGTCCACCAACATCGCGTGCCGCCCCGCGTCGGAACACCGCCATGGCAGCCGTACTCGGTGGCGAATTGCACGACCAGCTGCGTCGTGGTGAGCGAGGAACGGCAAGCTCCCGTTCGGGCGCTGGGGGCGGTGACGTTGATATAGAGGTTCTATTGCGCGGCGCCGAGAAGCTGTGCACGGTGTATATGCTGCCTGGCGCGCCTCACCGTATTGCGGAGATCCGGAATAAATTTGCGAGCTTGGCAAATACGATGGCGTATTATGAGAATAAGGTTGCGGAACAGTCGTTGCAGCTAGAGGCGATGAATCGTGACTGGATGGATGATGAGGGGAGGCAAAAAGAAGAGGATGACGATGATGAAGATGGCGATGCTAGTGCGGTTATCACGGAGGACGACTTAAGGGCCGAGGAAGAAGAAGTTAAGGAGTTGGATCGTAAGAAGCGAGATTTACAGGAGCGACTACGAACAATGGAGAAGGACTTAGGTGGGCTGAAAGCGATGGAAAATGATAGATGGTAGATTATATTCTCAGGTAGCCTCAAACACGAATGAAGATGTGAATACTAATGTCATATGTATGTTCATGTACGGCTATCATGTAAAAGACTGCTTAAGCTTCATTAGAAGTGAGAGATGTATATTATAGCAAAACGAATAAGATGATATGTGTTATTGCGTGAGATCGAAGTGCGTTCTGTCACCGATATATTGAAATCGGGCCTGCGTACAAACATACAACACTGCGCTTCTTTATAAGTTGAGTTATTGCTGCTAGCGTAAGTTCCCTTGAACTCGTAGCATGTTTAGTATGTACGATGTTATATCATAATACGTACTATGGTGCGTGCATGTATATTTTAGGTAAATCTATACACGAAACCACTGTGTACATCACTTTTTAACGTTATTCGTGCTCAAAGCAGGCGGAAGGTATTGTTACTGTTCGTATTATTTTGTTTCCGAGGTTAGCTCTTATGAATATCACCCGTTATAGACTTCTTGATTAACAAGAGCAAGTGCTTTAACCCACGCTGATTGAAGTCGTAAGTGGGTCTGTTACACTCGGAGGTGGTTGCCCCCCCATGTCTCACTTGCCTGGGGGCAATTTTGTTTTGCGACCGGGGCCAAAATAGGAAGCGCGTCCCAAGACGCGTTTGACTGAGAAAAAAAGAAATCAATTTACGCCGGTTTGAGAGCTTGCTTGCCTTTAAACTTTGGATGTCGTTTTGGGGCTTCTTTCTTATTTCCTGCAACGTTCCGGTAACACAACAAACAACAAGCCCAATTTCATTATTACATATATATTTGATTTCACTTCGTTTCTCTGTATCCGGGTTACTATCAGATTTGGCGCATCACGAATATCATCGAACGACAAACCGGGCCCTAGAACTTTCAATCGCTTCTACAGCTCGATTCTGACTGCCATTGGCGAACAAAATCGTACAGGCCATTGAGTATATCTACTTGGTAACATGCTAGACGCGATTGAACGTAACGAGCTCGAGAAGCAATGCGCCGATATTAGACTTGAACTCAAGTCTTGGGAGGCCGATTATTCTAAAAATAACAACGGCAAGAAGCCGTCTCGGGATGCCATCAAGGCCAACCCGGACATCGGTAAGTCAGTCTGTGTTTAGATATAATATACACTAGATTTCCTTTCGTTTGCAAATAACACATTGGGCTAACATAAAATGCACTTAACAGCTGCGAAATACAAGCAATATAATAATGTCCGAGATGTATTGTCTGGCAAACGGCCAAAATCAAGTCATGGAAAAGTAGCATCAAAATCTAGCAATGCCGAGCCCCATTCTTCGTCACCATCTAAGCGGAAAAAGCAAGCAGTATTTGTTACTCCGTCCAAAAGCAGAGTCAAGCATTTTGAAACGCCAACTAGTAGTCGCATAGCACAACCCGACTTTATGACGCCTACAATGAACCGTTTGGCAGCTAGTCCTCAAATTCCGTCAACTATCGGTCCTACACCACAACGAGACGGACGTGTCCTTGGTCTCTTTGATCTAATGAGCGAGAATGAAGCTCAAAGCCCCTCCAAGGCCCAATTCGCGGACGTCTCCACGCCACAAAAACGGAAACTCGACGACACGGACGATGATGACTCGGTCTTTTCGCGGGGCCGTACACCTATGTCGACATCAAAGCGCCAGCTGCTCGATTCCTTTTTGACCCCAACAAAAAAGCTGGCGCCCCCGTCTGGTAGTACAGTGTTAGGGACAACGCCAAAGTCAGTGTCAAAGGACTTCAGCACACCAGCATTCTTGAAGCGCCGCACAACACTCATGCCATACGATGAATCTGGAAGCAATATCTCGCCCGAAAGACGGCCGACGCGCATAGGGCGTCCACAGTTCGCTAAGAGTCTGAGCTCATTGGTGGCCGGTTTGAGGAAGGTGGAAGAGGAGGCGTTTGAGGATGATGAGGAGGCAATGCGCGAAATGGAAACAGGCGAATTTGAAGATCTGCCCAGAAAGCCGGTTCATATATCACCGCCCAAGTTTGAGCGTAAACCTCTACAGCCTCTCAATGCCCCCGCCACTGACGGTGAAGCAGGACCAGAAGAAGAAGGAGAAGAGGAAGAAGAAGTCATACAAGATAGTCAATCCACGAGGCGCTTCCTATCTGGCTTTGATGATGAAAATGACTTGGATGAGCCTGTCGAAGAACAACTTGATCGTGGCCGCCCCATGCGCCAGTTCAAGAAGAGGATGCCAAAACGCACAACACGCAAGATCAACATCAAGCCCATAATCTACCAGCGGCCTAGCGACCTTAACACGACCAATGCTGAAGATGACGAAGTTATACCCGAAACACAAGTACTTGACGCCTACACAAACTTACCACCGCTAGATAACGACGACTACGTCGATGAGAATGACGAGAATGTCGCGCCACAGACCAAAACCAAGAAGAAGAAGGCGGCGGCATCGTCAAGTAAGAAATCATCCAAGGCGGGCGAAGAAGCGGATGGAGAGGAATCAACAGTTAAGAAACCAGGACGTAAAGTCAAGTCCACGGCTCTATCACATGCAAATTTCAAAAGACTTAAGTTACGAAATCATGGAGCAAAGGGCGGGCCGGGTTTCAATAGCAAATTTCGCCGTCGGAGATAGCACTAAGACTCGTAGAAAAGAGCGAGAAAGAGTCACAGATACTGCTATGACTTATTTGTTTCTAGCATATCCCCCAGGTACTACTACGAATCGTTTATGTCATTGGTTCTGCTTTCTAGAAACACTGAGGTGGGTGGTGTCATTGACAGTATTCTTGATCAATTGAAGCGACCATCACAACGGATGTGTTCTTGATGTTGAAAAGTCTATAACTTTCTACTTTTTTTTCTTTTTCTGTGTAAAACCTTTCAAATATCATTAAGGGTAGAATGCAGATAGAAAGCATGATTTATCTAGGAATGTCACTTAATAACATATGTCCTCATTCTTTGGCATAGCAAGTAAAATAGAGCATGATAGACAATCCATACCACTCATAGCATAGCATATAATATATTACGATAACAAACTTGGTCATTCCGATTTTAAACAAGATAAGCAAGCAGTCGAAACTGAGTTATCTCAAAACTAAAAAATAAAAATAAAAAACCTGACTAGAAAATGGCATAACTCAGAAATAGTTACAAAAATGTGATGATAGAGAACATGATTTCGAATCGTATGAGAGAGACTACAGGTATCTTGGTTCTTACCAAGTTACATCAGATATATCTACCCAACTTGAACATGCTCCATACTACAGCAAATAAGTTATTCTGTCACATGATCTGATGTGGTTCTTTATAGATGTATATCATGGCTGAAGGGCCTTGGTTAGTATATAATTTGTTATTCAAGCATTTGTACTTGATTAAACCCCCTTTATCGCTTCAAGAGCACCGAAGGCCTTCACATCTGCCACCTCCGAATTAGTGTCGTAGTCTAATTGTTATCATATAACTATGTATTACTTCGATTACTACATCAAATGACATACTAGAAACAAGTTCCAGCAATTTGGATATGTCAGACATTATACATTGATACATCAAAATAGTGAATCAAGCCAAATTAGACCAAGTAATAGAATTGAGAAAATTATATAGAAAAAATAGGAACCATAACCAATGCCCCAAAATCCATCAGCAATTATGGTGTTACATAGTTCTCAAGCTTAACCCTAACACAATATTCTTTGAATAACCCCAAATTTATACCATTCCCACGCAGTAACTTTTCTTTACCCATGCACGTATTTCAAAGCCATAATTTACTACTAACTAGTTTGTCTTAACCATCATTTCCCTTTTTTGCACCACTACACACAGTCCGAGAATATCTTGGGCCACTCTGCATGGATCATATCCGGAACTTCGTCATCCGGCTTTGACCGATCCTTCGCATGAAGGAAACGAGCATGGCTGTCGGCAGTTATCGCAGCGGAGGCCTGCTTTGATAGCTCAACAGGGTTCAGCGTCTCATGGATGGTCGACATGATGTCCGGGAAGTCGATGAACGGAGCACGCAGGTACATCTTGGGCACCGCCGAGTTTAGCACCGGCTGGATCCATCGGAAGGCCAGCTTGTTACCGACCATGGGGTTGTTTTTCTGGACTAAGCTGATGAGCTCACAAGTGGACGGGAACAGCAGGGTCGAGCAGTCAGGGTCCTCGATGAAGCTAGCTTCCCACTTCATGAAGCTGTTGAT
Source organism: Davidsoniella australis (assembly GCA_009806335.1). Classification (NCBI taxonomy): domain Eukaryota; kingdom Fungi; phylum Ascomycota; class Sordariomycetes; order Microascales; family Ceratocystidaceae; genus Davidsoniella; species Davidsoniella australis. The sequence continues at coordinate 16,438 of RHLR01000234.1, read as the reverse complement.
CATCAAATCCATGGTGGTCTCTGCGGTGTTGTAAAACTGGATGTAAGAGGCCTAGATAAAAAGTTAGCAAGTGTGTCGGTCAACAGGAAAGATTCATATCGTCGTGGGTGAAGGCGTGTAAGACTTACAGCCAGTTGCTGGTTAGCGTGAACACGGCGCTGCATGTCTTCCACCATATAACCGAATACATAGGCGAACGAAGAGATGATGCAGAAGCCCAAGCCCCACTCGCTCTTGCGGCGGGGGCTTACGACGAAGACCTCATACCATAATGCGTCAAATTCACGCTGGTACTGCGTGGCCAGACGGGATAGGATGACGTCGTATTGTGCTAAAACCATGGGTGGCAGGGGCTTCTCGCCGCGCAAGTATTGAAAGCCAGTCTCTGATGTGATTGGGAGATCGGTCGAGCTCCAGTGGAAGCCGGAGCGGAGTACTAGGTAAAAATGGTCAGCTGTTGGTTCAAAACTAAGCTTCGTGGGGGGTTGGGGGTTAAGTCTTACCAACTACATAAAGTAGCTTGATAGTGGAAGCTAGAAGCGCCAATGTTGTCGGGATCATCTAGATACATAGTGTCAGTTTTGAAATGAAGCGGTTAGGTATTGGCTCGAAGTGGACTTACGTGGTCGTTGTAGACCTGGTCGGACAGGTACCACAAGGGAGTGATACGCTTACGAGCCCAAACACTAGCATGAGTTGGCGTCTTGCTTCCTACCGCCTCGCATGCGGCCTTAATATCAGACATGGCATACGCCGGCAGATCAATGATGCGTAAATCACCGTTGTTCTGCGGGAACATGACACGTGTGTAGTCTCCGGTCTGTGGCTCAAAAGTGCCAACTTTCACATTGATGGCGTGTGGCGGCGCAAGACCAGTAGGCACGTGAGTGCGAATGGTGATAGTGCCGCTGATACGCTCCGGCAATGTGTCCACATGTACATCGTTGGCACTGCGAAGCTCAACATCCCAAGCGTTGAAGAACTCATCAGGGCTGACCTCGGAGAAACGCTGAGTCAGACGGTAGTTAGGTAGTGGGGTGATGGGCATATGGAAAATTTGATAGTTGTATGCCTGGTTATTTCTGATAGCCCGAGTAGAATCATCGCCGCCTGGAGCAAAGGTTAGCTAGGGTACCACGATACTAAGTGATATGGAGGTGGACTTACAGTAGTTGATGACGGGGCGGTTCGTGTCGTCATGACCTATTAGGAGCAAATGTTAGCGACTGACGTATATGGTATAATATGATTCGTGACAGAAGCGAGAAAAGAGGATCTTGCTAGTCTAACTTTATTAAGCGCCAAGCGCTGGATGCAATGATACAACACTAGAGGGTGGATACTCTGGGGGAAAGGAAATGGAACTATGACTTACTTGTAATACGCATATAGTACATACTCACATGTACTGCGCAGTTGGGCGCTCTGGTCGACAGGGCCGAGCGCGCCGTCGTCAGTGCGAACGGCGAGATTGGCGCCTGGAACTCCATCTCAGGAGGCGGGCTATCATGGACACAATATGGGGGGTTTCTGCTTAGTGGACGGACGGGGCGATGGGGCATATCATGTTCATCAGAGTCGTAATCCGAGTCATCCGAGTTAGGGGCAGGCGGCTGTGATCCGAACCGGCTTTGAGGAGCCAGTAGCGGATCAGGGCCCTGAAGAGAAAGGCGCTTGAAGTCGGCCAGAGGGTCATTGGGGTTATAGACCAAGTGTCCATCCATGGTGTGATACACAGGATGCACCAGACCAATGGAGAGAGTGGGCCGCTTCATTATGACTGGGTGGGAAGAAACTAGAAGGATCTAGATGAGCAGCCAAGTCACTTCAGACAGGGCTTGCTTGTTCTTTGTGAGAGAACTGGGAAGGAACAGAGGAACAGAGGAGTGAACGTGAGAGTTCGAACTAGTGAGAGAGCTTAAGTTAGAAGAGGAAGAGAAGAGAGCAAGAAGGAAGGGGGAATAGAGAGTGTTCTTATATAAATCGCCAGAGATACATACAAGATACATACAAGAAAGAAGCTTGAATAGGCGAGGAGAATGAACTGGGAGATAGATACTTGTTCCAAAGCGAGGCGAGTGATGATGATGAGGAAAAGAGAGAGATGAGAATTGCTTGAATTGACGGGGGATACGAGTCCTATTTAAACTCGAGCTGGGACTTGCGATCTATGGGTTAGGCAGCCCTGGAGTATATCTCATGCCCTATTGTGTTCGTGGACTACCCTCTGAAAGAAGAGGGGTGATTAGAGACAGTGCGGTAAAGATTGTCCTACAAATGAGTATCTCGATAGCTGTATGTCTGTGTAGTATTTGGAACTGGGAGAGAATAATGAGATAAAGACAGAGAGTTAGAGAGAAGGGAGGGGGTGGGAGTTAGTTGCTTGTGGTGCTACACACTGAAAAAATTAGAAGCTAGAAGCTGGAAGCCACTACAACTCATGGCTTGGGTAGCACTAAAGACCAAGCACCACTATAATTACGCTCTGTATAAAATACATATAGCCTAATTGTTGGATGAACAAACTACTTCGCTTATTAGATTGTCAACGCTCGCATCAACCACAGTAAAAGAGATTAAAAAAGATAAAAACAAGTCTAAATAGACATTGATTTTCTTCTAATTTTGTCGTTTGATCTCTTCTGACCCATTTCTTTCGTTTTCTCTTTCCACAATAAAACTAACGCCACTGCCAACACAGCAGTCACACAAGCTACACGTATATCTATATCTATATCAAATTATATTAAGCTATATTAAGCTATATTAAGCTATATCGCACCTGAAAGTAAGCCTGTATTATCGGGATTCAAACGAGAAGAAAAAAAACACAGTAACAGCCACGTAAGTAAGACATTTTTATTTTGGTCAACGAAGGATGTCGCCGACTATCTGACATATCACGGCATACGTATATTCACTTACTCATAGTACGAAAAACACTTTCATTAGGATAAACGACACGGTGCCTTGTTTTGCTATTTTATAGATAGATAGATGTATGTGTAGTTATAGGTACATAGAACCAACACAAACGGTGTATCTGTATTAGTGCATGTACTGTACTGTATGCTTGTCTACTAGGGTCGCATCGTAGGCCGCTAGTTAAGCGAGAATGGAGAACAGGGCTTCAATCCTATTTTATTTCGAACTAGAACACTGTCAGACAAGTAGAATGAATCAAAAGTCAGCTGCGTTTTACATAACATTGTATCTCCCTCTGTATCTCTGTGGAGCAGCTTTGGCTAGGCCGTTTCTCTGTTAGCGGTCAGTGAAAGACAAAGTGGCACAAGAACCAGGGAAGTATAGAGGCTAAAGAAACGGGCTCGATCTAGACATTACAGGGCAAAATGGCTCGAACCATCTTTACTATCTGATCATTTAGCCTGTTGTCAGAAAGAGCACCAATTTCAACTGGGCTGGGACATGTTCATTATCAAGATCTACACAACACTTATCTGTAAAGATTCTCTATTTTAGAGCTTGATCTTGATGCCTATAAATGGATTCACGGAGTAGCCCGATGTTTCTTCCTTGGTCTCACAAGAACCAAAAATGAGAAGGACAAGAAGAGGAGGCATCTATTGCATTTGATTGTAGGCAAGATCCCCGAGGATTCATTCATAGCAAGGAGGGATGTAAGCCAAGCCCAGTGCTTGACAATTCTGTCGTTCTATTCTATTCTATTCCAGCCTTCATTGTTTAGTTGGTAGCACTAGTACAAATCGGGCGGAAAAGCCACCCTTCTACCTTTCTTTCCTTTGTTTTTTCTTCAGCTTCGATCCCTGTGTTGCTGCTCTACTCTGCTTCTTTTTATTCTAGACTAAAGCAGTTTAGTCTATCTTGCTTGTTTGATATGTCTAATATTTTAGCTACGGGTAGGCACTTTAACCACGAAAAAATGGACTATTGAAGCCTCATGAGGAATAATGGCCGCCTTATTGTTCTTAATTACATTATTCTTCTTGACTACTATTTCCCTGTGTGGTTTGTTGCCAAGGATTATCGGAGCGGGACAGCCCGGATTTACCTTGGTAAGACGTGTGTACATGCAGTACACAATGTACAATGTACATTTACAAATAGACCTAAAATGTGGCGGCGGCAAATAGCAATGAATTGTAATGGAGGGGCTGGGTTCAATAACAGCTGTTCTATGCAACAAGGAAACGAGAGAGAGAGAGAGAGAGAGAGACAGAGACAGAGACAGAGACACGGAAACGCAATGTGACCAACAAAGTGCAGAAAACTAATCTGTCGGCTTGCATATCTGTACAGCAAACAGAAATATTGCAATATGTAGGTAGTCAACTATAGAAACCCATCCGTATATTAACAGGGGGCTATATGTAATCCAACAGACGGTGAGATAAGAGAGGAAGAGTCTTAACTGTTCCAAACACTGTCTGCATTTCTCTGCCGTGTCTCTACGCCGGGACGAAAGTAGATAGTATTTTCGAGGGAGAAAAAGAGGTGGGTGGAGACGATATCTTTCATCAAGTACTACTACAGTATAAACTCGTACACTACACTATGGCTATCATAATACAAGACCGGGTTTTGGGGGGGAGGGGTGGAAGAAAGAATTTACCAAGAGAGCAGGCTGCGGAGATAAAAAGGATCAAGACACAGAGAGAGAGCTACAGACAGATAAAAAGAGAGAGAAAAAAAGAATAAACATAAAATCCAAAGGCTGATACGCAGACATGAAATCATGGTACATAGTGTCTGGGCCATTCTAAGGAAAATACCTCAGAGGACGATACAGTGTAGATATCAGGACTATTGTGATATTGGGTATGAAATTCCAACTAACTACGTAATTCAGTTCCTAGCGAAAGGAAAGGAGGGCCGGCCCGTAAATCAACGGCGAGGAATAGAGACAAAATGGATAAGCAATCATGATTTCACTTTTGCACCCTTCCACCCCTCATAATGTTCCTCATATCGTTGGAGTAAAGTAAGATTAACGGTAGCTCCAAAACAAAACAAGGCATATGACTAGTCTACTAAACCAATTAAGCCGTATAGTGTGAAGAGATCTTTGACAGTTTGCTTTTGTTCTGCATTGTATTTTGCCGAGCTATGGTTCTACTGTATGTTGACATCACATCCCACGTACTGGCCGGAAAGGGAAAACTATGCGACTGGTGTGGCCAGCGTAGCAACCCTTTCAAATGATTCCGATATATCTGTAGCTTCTATATGTCTGTACAGACGCATATATTCTCTACGTGATATAAGCGCTAACGAAATTAGATTTTCATGGTGGTGATTGATGTTATCATCACATAGCATGATTCCAAACTCATACAATGCAGTCGTTGCAAATCAGTAAGACAAGAGCTTCATATGGGCGTTGGGCTAGATGCGACTATTTCCTCCTTCTATCGTTGTCTCTCATTCTACGTACATGTATGCCCATTTGATCGTCTCTTTATGTCGTCAATCACTCCATAATATCAAGTATCCCAAGCGAAGTGTATGTTGCGGTGACTCACTTCCTTTCGTTAGCCCATTTTGTCTAATTGGGCTAGAGTGTTTTAATGCGGTTGATAACTCCGTTTGAACGCCGTAGTATCTTTATATTATTGTCTCTTCTGATCCTGGGAATAATACGGGAATGAAAAGCGGCAGAGAAGTGTCGGCCTACTTACTTACTACCTTTACTCTCTTTACGCCTGCTTTCTACTAGGCTTTGTCTGTTTTTTTTTTCAGCATACCTTTAGTTTCCGAGCATTACCTTGTGAAGCACCATGGTATTAGAGTAACAGTGGCCGCTCGGCCAATGAGAAAACAAGACAAGATAACTCTGTGTTTTCGTTATAGAATGCTCGTGCGACATGACAACGTCGAATACGAGCGGGTTGGTACTGAAAAAGTAGAAGTAGGGCGGGCAATGAGTCTCTGATTGTCACTGTTACTCAATTCGAAATAGATACATACATAGTAGCACCGGATGGAAATCTGAGATGATATGTCCCATCGAGGAATCATAGTGAGTGTGATAATAATAACCAAAAAGACAAGGGCGAACCACAGCCAGTGTTTGTTTGTTCTTGACTTTGGTGTCCTATGGTCCTATTTCAGGCAAAATATGCAAGTGTCCTCAAACGGAAACTTAGTTGGCTTTGGCTTGTGACTCAACATATATTTGTTGTCATACGGCTTACTTCAGTTCAACTGGCTATGATAAGTGATGTGACGACTCTGCGTATTGTATTGTCTCAGAGTCGTGTTTCCTAAGCTATTACTACTCGCCCTGTTTACAAGTAGAAATCATATATACATACATACATATATATATATATATATAATATATTATACAGATATGTAGACGTAGGTGGAAATGAAAACGAAGAAGAAGAATTGCGCATTCGCGTAAAACAAAACAAATCATATGCAAACGGATATGCATAGTACATGAGGGGGTGATAGATAGCAGGAAATTATTCCACCAATCATGGCACCACCCGATTGCCTGACCTTGAATAAACACAGTCTTGTATTTTCGAGTGTTATTTCAAGGCTGCCCGTGTGATGATATTCAGGATAATACTGTATGCATGTCTCAAGCCTTTACGTATCTGCGTGTATCCGTTTTGAGTACGAAAATAAACGCCAGCAAAATTAGAACACCACAGGAAGATTTGCTGGCATGGCTGAACGGACAGCCAAACAGGCCGCTCCTTCTCTATGAATATACGGTACAATAATACGCAAACGAGGAGAAAATAGCAGGCTGGAATCAAGTCTGTCGTAGGCGACCCAACCTCTGCCGTAGTTGTAAGCTTACCTGTTATTCCTGCTACTCTTCGCATCTTGAACAGCTCTTCTTGCTTTCCCCCAAGCTCGTTCTGGCTGAGCGTCTTATCTGTATGTCACTACGAAACTCCATGGTTGCGCGTTCTCGTCTCAATGTGCTGGTTTCTACCTATCACAACACAATCCTTCTCCGAGTAGGCTGTAGCAGTTCCATAGAACTCATACATACATGCCCAACTATGTAATTGTAGCTGCTCTCCTTTGCGGGGTTTCCCGCACATTTTCTTGCACTTTGGCTTCCCCTCATTCTCTCGCTCTCCCTCTGTCTATCTGTTTTTTGTGTGTATGTGTGTCCGAGTGTCTCTGTATCTCTATATTTCTATATCTCTATATTTCTATATCTCTATATATCTCTACGAACATTTATTTTGTCTGTGGGTGGGTAATGTACGTACGTATACGTATGTATCATAAGGAACTACAACCTTGTACCTGTAAAGGCCCCTGGGCTATATTTCAAAACGTCTAGTGCTCTAGTAGTACTAAGAGCTAGGACGTTGCTGCCATCCTCCTCTCCAGATAGTCGTTTTCGGTTCTTGGAACGAACTACTTACACTACTTCTATGTGACATTGGTAGTTGATCATATAGCCTCAATAAATATATGTATATGAAGTCAAGCTCAAAGAAGGGTGAGAGTGATAAAAGACCGTAGCAATACACTGTAGCTCCGAATTTAGCATCTCCAGTTCCCATGGACACCTAAAAAAAGCTCTAATTTTCTTTTGTTTACCTAACGACAACCAACAGCTTTGGTACTGTACCATCAAAGCCAGCTCAAACTTTAGTTAGCTAGTTGGTAGCCTGTGGCATTTTGATGGAGGGACCCGGAAACTTTTCTCTACCTATTTCCCGCTTCTTCTTCAGTGGGGGAAACCATTTTACGGCTATTTGCCCTCTAATTAAGAAATGTCCGGACTATAGAATTTAGTCCGGTGGGGGGTTCTCTCTTCTGCAATTCCTGCATAGTTCCTCTTTACACCGCTAAAGCTGTAGCTTGACTTGAAGGTTTGATATAGGAAGAGCTTCTATAAATTCAAAATACGAGGCACAATTAGGCTTGATCGCCAAGGGTTTTTAGAAGCAGTATTAGCAACATTTGTAGTAAAATCTAAGTGAAATTGACGAAAACAATAGCTAGAAACTTGATACAGAAACAAAAAAAAACAAAAAACGTTCTAAACCTAATTTTAAACAAAAAAAAATACGCTGTAGCTACGGGCAGAAAAGATACCACATCTAGTAGTAATCGTAATCGTAATCGTAGTGATAATCCCGACAATGATGATAGTAATACCTTGAATACGGAAAGTAAGGGACTTGGTGTATTCTTTTAAAAATACCCTGCTAAGGGCATGAAACAAAACAAATCATTAATTATTAAATGCCATCAATTTGGCAATGATAGCCATGTCGAAAATAAAACAAGCATCTTGAACTTTGTACCTGAAAATGGAAGAAGAAAAAAGCATCTCCAGAATCATAGCTTATAGCTTATTAGAGAAGAATGGGGTCGTAATACTAACTCCACTTACATGCAAAGCCCAATGTTTTTTTGTCTAGTCTATGTAATGATAATGACAGGCATTGTGAGTCTGTCTATGAGCCATTGGTTGTGTTCGTCGTGACAGAGGCTTGTGATGTGAACCCGGAGTTGATGGTAGGGCGGAAGAAGTCATTTCGGAACCCTAGACTCAGATCGGCAGCTACGATAGGGCTAAATCTAGTGTTATGGTAAGCTCCCGAGGCCGAGATGTAGGAGCTGATAGATGAGTGGTCACTAAGGCAGTCGGTGAAGTTGTTGAAGCGGTATTGTGCGGTGGCCAGCGACTTCATGTAGATCTCTGCATTGTCTCCATCGGGATTGACCATGTTCTGAGCTAGTTCGAGTTTGTCGGCTATGACAATAGTAGTGAAATCGGCATAAAAGAGACATGCGATGACCTCGTACAACTTGAGCCAGAATACCTCGGTGGGAGCACAGAAAAAGATGTTGAGAAGCATGCGACAGTCAGACATATCGAGAGCACGACCGCCTCCGTGAGCCTGTAATATGCGCACGTCGTCGGTGATGGCACTATGGCCGAGGTCAAGAAGAGACGGGAGCAGTTGAGCTACCCTAGTATCTTTCACACGCCGGAGAATACCATTGATGACGCCAATTAGGGCCGCTATTGACAGCTACATGTTAGATAGCCCGCTTCATAGAACCTCGATGACTAGCTATAGTAATATCGTGCTAAACGTACCATCAGAGAGCAGCGAAATTGACTCAACTTCAATGGGTAGGCGGTGCGCCTTGCAGAGAATCGAAAAGCAGATGTTGATGTAGTCGAAATCGGCGAAAGACAATGGTTGTTGGGCGAGATGCCGCAGATGCTTGGGAAGTCCATGAACCAAAGTGGTTCGGATAAAGCACTTAAGCCCTGGATTTAGATTCATAGCCATAATGACGGGAGCAGGAATAAAAGTATGGATGATGATGATAAGAACTTGGAAATCGAGGGATACAGACTATAGCGGCGAATATCAGATAAGCAGCTTGCGGCAAGAAAGACCAACGGGCGTTAACACAGACTACGGAAAGGTTTAATATGACGATAGAATAGTGGATGAATGAAGAAGAAGAAGAAGAAGTATTGCCCGTAGAGAAAGAAGATAAAAGAACGATGAGAATGGGGACCGGAAAAAGGCTGCAAGAACACCTAAGCAAATCAACAAACGGAACAGCCTGAAAATAAGTTTAAAACCGGCCGTTTCCTCTAGGTTGGCCACAGATACACGTACTAAACACAATAGTTAGCACATGATGCAGTTATCTGATTGTGGCATTGCCTTTTTGTTATGGTCGTGGTTGTTTTTCCTATTGCTTCCATTAGGCTATTTCGCTACATATATAACATAACATAACATGCAACAATGCAGATGGGAAAGGGAAACTACAGCCATCTCTGGCCTGTGATTTCTTTGGATACTAAGATTTCTCTCTGCATTTTTGCTGATATTGCCCAGCCAAAGAAAAAAAAATCGCCAAAGTGTATATATACACTCTCCAAGTATCGAGACATGATGTTTATCGTGAAATCCGACAACATACTGGAACATCCGAGTAATTCCTATTTGGTATAAGCTAAGCTGGGTGCAACTCAGAGCCTCTAGTGCCTCTTAGTGCCCATACCCGATACCACGTGATCCAAGAGAGCAACGTCTGCCCCACGTGACCTCCTCGTGCTACTTCGTGCAATGTCACTAGGGTTAGCACGTCGTTGCGCCTATTCGCGATTGCTTTAGTAGTTGTACATTTCACAATGATTACATAATCTGGATTGTTCAATAGGTTGTTTACCAAGAACCTCAGCCTCCCTCTCATAATACAAACAAGTCTCAAGGCAACATGCATTTGTTCTTCTGTGTATGCCATCTCTTCCGAAATCTCCAAATATCTTCTATCAATGAATTGATCGTGCTCGCCGATTAGGCGTTGCTGATCTCTGCTTCCATTTCCGCAGTTTTAAATCCTGTTTTGTCTGCCGGGATTCTGGTCTGACAAGCCGTTTTGCTGGTCTCTTGGCTGTTCTTCAGCCAGACAGACAATTTGATTGCCTGCCATTACGTAGTTGTGAGTTCAGCCCTAGTATTCTCCCACTCCCCTCACTACACTATTTCTTTTACCCGATGTACTAATTTGATCCTGGAAGAATGAGGTGTCATTGAGGACTTTCCTGGCTATGGATGGATTTCGCTTTCAGATCAATGGCATTGATCACTACCAAAGCATACCTGGGACTTATGATCCCGTGCTGCGAAATGATGTGCGCGCCTCGCAAACTCATCGTTTGCCACGAGTTCCGGTGATCCGGATATTCGGAGTGACGCACGGCGGCCAGAAGGTTTGTGCCCATATCCACGGAGTATTTCCGTATGTATATGTAGAATATACCGGCTCGCTTGAGCCCAAGGAGGGTAAGAAAACTAGCAATAATTTCTTGAGCTATCGTGCAACCATCCTCTATATGTAATGAGGGAGCAGAAGCTAATAGTTTACCTTAGTAAATTCGTACATCTACCGGCTTCATGTCTCCATTGATCACGCATTGGCCGTCTCATTGCGCCAGCCAAACAGCAAAGATGCTGCTGGCCGTACGAATAATTTTGTAGCCCGCATTACGCTTACAAAGGGCGTGCCTTTCTATGGCTTCCACGTAGGCTATAGACCCTACCTGAAGATATACATATCGAACCCTGGCTTAATGACTAGGCTTGTTGATCTTTTGCACAACGGCGTCATCATGCAGACACGCTTTCAGCCGTACGAAGCCCATTTCCAGTACCTCTCGCAATTTATGATAGACTACAATCTGTTTGGCTGTGATTGGCTAAACACTAATGCTGTATATTTCCGTGCCCCTTTGCCTACAGCCGGTAAGCTAGGCTCTAGTGAGGCTACAACGAATGAAAGGCCACTTGTCTACACTGTGGATAATGTTGATCTTTCCTATATCACGGACGACGCTTATCTACCACGGAAGTCATATTGTACTTTGGAAGTAGATATCAGCGCCGAGGCCATCACTAATAGACATCAAGTCCAGGGTCGGAACCTCCATCATGACTTTGTAGAACGAAAACATCCAATACCGTCTACTTTAAAACTTGTTCCTAGTATGGCTAGGCTATGGCGTAGTGAAGAGATGCGTCGGCGAGCATTGATGCCCCCCAGTAGCTCACCATTCCCTCCAGATGTCTTAGCTTCAATGTCGCCTGGTCCTCAAAACGGAGTAGGGGAGTTAGGTTTCATCAACGAGCAAGAACAAAAAGAACAAGTAGCACAGTTGGTGGAGATGGAATTTGATCCCAATGTAATACCTCGTTTCGAAACATTTGTCCAGAATGACCCTCGCTTAGCCAAGGTGCGGACAATCCTAGAATCTACTGAAGACCTGTACTCATCAAATCTCAAGGTTGCGCTTGGCCTGGCTTCTGAAGAACAGAATCAAGCAGATGACGCCCCGTTAAGTAGCATTGAGGTAGACGAGATCAAGATTAGCCAAAGTCAAACGCAAAGCGATGACGAAGATGAAAACAACGATAATGGCACTGGAGCCAGAGATGATGCTGGCGCCCAGGAACGTCCAAATGAGCCCATCGAGTCATCTACAGCAGATATCGCTAACCTTTTATCTTCATATCACGGCCTTGCCTACAGTGGCCTACGTGAGGGCAAAATCCCCGAGATCGCGCTTGACCCAAGTTTCATCCAGATTGCCGGCGAAGAGCGCTTTTCCGGGAACATGAAGAAAATTCCCGGGACGACAAAAGCTCGTGGAAAACGGTTCTTTACGTCTTCACCTGGTGCCCCTAATGTAGCAGTGGCAAAACGAGTCAAAATTAATGACGAAGATGAGCTTCTAGCTATCTCAAAAAGAGGTTATAGAGAAGAAAGAGAAATTGACACCATGGCTGAGCTACTTGATAGAGCGACGTCTCATTCGACCAAGTCTACGATACCTCCTATGCTAGATTCTTTAGGCGGCATGGCTACAGAGTCAAGAAACATAGAGGAGCTTGCTCATAGTTCTCTACAGACACCTCGTGTAAACCGGAGTCTATTTCCCCCGTCCGGCCTCCCGTCAGCAGATCGCCAGCGTGTTGCATTTAGTTCCCATGGTCATGATCCAAGATCAGGAGAGGGGAGCTCCTATAAGAGAACAGCTTCTACTATTGCAAGTAGCCCTAGCGGTCCTCGTGTATCGTCTAACCCTCAAAGCTTTCATACTCCGCGATTCAACCGTTCGATTCATCTCGAGTTCTCAACACCACACAAAACGCCGTCATCTATTAGCGACTGGACGTTGAATTCTTCCCTATCTCCGTTTGTTTCATCTCCGTCTCCTTCGTTAACGCCTCAACGACCGACTTCATCACAAACACGGCCTAAAACGCACACGTTTGTGCTTACGAACCCACCTCCAACTGTCGACGAAGTTTGCTCGTCTTTTGCGACCTTTGGACTACCAGACCAAGTGTCGCGGGAGGTTATTTACAGCAACGAAAGCGATGTTACTAATAGGTCCAGAGAATATGGAGGTAGGGAGTTCCGGATCCGAGGAAACACGCTGTCATTCTTACCAGAGTTCAGCCTAAGTAACGGAGAATTTGACGATGGAAGAATCGCGGCTCGCTCTGCGGAGATCTCTATGGAGTCTCGTGCAGTATTGTGTGACATCAAAAGCTGGGAGATATTTCCTCCTCCTCCATCATTTGCCGAGGTCCAGCAATGGGACGTGAAGCAGCGAGCCAAGCAAGAGACTTCTTGCAGCGGAAGGCGCAAGATACAATCTCAGTTCACGCTTCGGTCTCAGCGTTTTGCTTCACAAATAGATGGACCGGCAGTGAACCGGCCTGTTGCCATCAGTGCGTCCCAGAAGCGCCGTGCGACGGGCGTAGCCCCCGAGGCCCGCTCAATGTCGATTCTCTCAATCGAGATACACGTTAACACACGTGGCCAGCTTGTCCCAAATCCAGAAGAAGATGTTGTGCAATGCATCTTCTGGACCCTTCACACAGATGAAAGCTATGTCCATATTTCCGATGATCAAGATCCAGAGCCCGACGGTTCCGGCATGGTATCGGGGATAATAGTAATGGCTGAGGCGGGACATGAAATTGTCCAGCGTATCCGGAAGCAAACCTCGTGGGTCGTACAGTCAGAAGACAGCGAGCTTGATGTTCTCACGGCAATCTCTCATCTTGTGCGGCGTCTTGACCCCGATATCCTAACGGGCTTTGAAGTCCATGGAAGTTCGTGGGGATACTTACTTGAGCGTGCTTCAATCAAGTACGAATACGACCTAGCTAGCGATCTCTCCCGCATGCGCTCCGACTGTCTAACTCGAGTTAGCCGAGACGGAGACCGCTGGGGCTTCACTAATACCAGCACTGTCAAGGTTACTGGCAGGCATGTACTCAACGTATGGCGTGCCATGCGGGGCGAGATCAACCTTCTACAGTATAACATGGGCAGCATCGCCTGGGCAGTTCTCGGCCGGCGTGTGCCATACTATTCATATGCAACGCTTACATCTTGGTGGAAGTCCGGCTGTGTGCCTGAAGCCAGTGCCATCGGAGGTCATCGGGCACTAGCCAGGCTTATCCAGTATCTCCAGGCACGCACACGGCTTAATCTCGAGATCTTAGAGGCCAACGAACTGGTAGCACGTACTAGGGAACAGGCTCGATTGCTTGGTGTAGACTTCTCCTCTGTTTTCTCGCGCGGATCGCAATTCAAAGTCGAGTCAATCATGGGACGTATCGCTAAGCCGGAGAACTTCATCTTCATGTCGCCGTCACGAAAGCAGGTCGGCAGCCAGAATGCGCTAGAATGTCTACCACTCGTCATGGAGCCCCAGAGCGCGTTGTACACCGAGCCTGTCGTTGTGCTAGACTTTCAAAGTCTGTATCCAAGTATCATCATCGCATACAACTACTGCTACAGCACCTTTCTTGGTCGCATCGTTGGCTGGGGCACCGGCACCCGCAACAAGATGGGCTTCACAGAGTACATGCGTGCCAAACATCTTCTAGAGCTACTACAAAATTCAGTCACGATTGCTCCCAACGGCATCATGTACTGCACGCCCGAGATCCGCAAGTCTCTGTTGGCCAAGATGCTGCGCGAGATTCTAGAAACACGTGTCATGGTCAAGTTGGGCATGAAAGGCGCTGGTGGTTCGGCTGGCGTCAACAAGCCTCTACAGCAATTGCTCAACAATCGTCAATTAGCACTGAAGTTGCTCGCCAACGTTACCTACGGCTACACATCGGCATCATATTCTGGCCGCATGCCGTGTGCCGAAATCGCAGACTCCATTGTGCAGACAGGCCGAGAAACGCTAGAGCGGGCCATTGCCCTGATCCATGCCAATAGCGAATGGGATGCCGAGGTCGTCTACGGAGACACGGACTCGCTATTCATCCGGCTTGCCGGTCGTACCAAAGCCCAGGCCTTTGTGCTTGGTGAAACTATTGCTGCTGCCATCACCGCAGCGAATCCACGCCCAATCAAGCTCAAGTTTGAAAAGGTGTACCAGCCCTGTATCCTGTTAGCCAAGAAGCGCTATGTCGGCTACAAATGGGAACATGCCTCACAGACCGAGCCTATATTTGAGGCAAAAGGCATCGAGACAGTGCGGCGTGACGGAACTCCGGCCGAGCAGAAGATCGAAGAGAAAGTCTTGCGCACTCTCTTTGACACGGCGGATCTTTCCCAGGTGAAGGATTACTTCCAGCGCCAGTGCACAAAACTCATGCGTGGCAACGTGTCACTACAGGACTTTTGCTTTGCTAAGGAAGTCAAACTAGGAACATATTCCGATGCTGTGCTGTCATCTCGAGGCGGAGGACTGGGAGGAGGCCGCAGACAAGGAGGAAACTACCAACACCCCGCTCTCCCCCCCGGAGCCTTGGTTGCGGTCAAACGAATGCTGACTGATGCTCGTGCAGAGCCACAATATGGCGAGCGGGTGCCCTATCTCGTCATTGCTGGTGCTCCCGGAGCACGTCTCGCCGACCGCTGTGTAAGCCCCAGCGAAGTGCTGACGTCACCAGATGCCGAGCTTGACGCTGAATACTACATCACCAAGAACATCGTACCGCCGCTTGACCGGATTCTTGCTCTCGTAGGCGCCAGTGCTAAGATATGGTTTGATGAGATGCCCAAGATCAAGCGCGTACGGCGTGTAGATGCACGAAAACGACGTGGAGGAACTCTAGAGGCATATTTAAGCGTTGCTATCTGTGCGGTATGTGATCGCCGAATGGCAGCTCAGCCTTCTATTCCTCTTCGTCAACAACGCCCGGTCTCCCATGGATCTCGTTCTACAGCCTTAAATAAGGGTGCCGCATCTGGGCCTGGCGACATCATGATCTGCAAACAATGCATGAGTCAACGAAGTCAAGCACTCATCACCACACAACGCCGCATGAGCGCACAAACGGCGTCTCTTAGCTCTGTCAAGGCCGTTTGCCGGTCATGTTCAGGCAGTGTCTGGGGCGACGATATCGCCTGCGAATCTCTCGACTGTGCAGTTTACTGGACGCGGATGAAATTAGAAGCTAAAGTTGGAAGTGAAGGCGAATTATTGAGAAAGGCTGAACAGAAGCTATTATTAGATTGGTAGCACGAAGAAGGACGAAAAGGAGCCTTTCGAGTGTGTGGTAATATATGTTGAAAGTTATAATGCACGGTATTATTAGAGTTATTAAGATTAAAATGATTAGTAAGTTGGGACGGGACATATGAGGATATGGATGACATAACATCACGACAAAAAGGCAAACATAATTAAAAAGATGTAAAGAAATATAAATATAGACGAGACACTTAAAAAATGTGAAGACAATACAATATCAAGAGAGAGAAATTTTGAATTCACCAAAACAAAAGAAAAGACACTGATTAATATAAGAACTTGATTAAAAAAATAAGGAAATAAAAATAAGGGCATTATCCATCATGACTTAAAAACTATAGGAAAAGAAAGAAAAAACTAGCTATCAACCAATGTAAAACTTCTATAAAAAGAAGAAAAAGAATTCAAAACTTTCTTTATGAA
>RHLR01000233.1:0-29174 GCA_009806335.1 Davidsoniella australis | reverse complement strand
TACCATCGTTGGTCACTTCTTCCGCCTCAACTCGTCCCCAGTTTCTCCCTCCAATGCCTGTTTTCTTCAGAAATACTAGCAAGGCTTGCTGGTGCTTCGCCTTACTGAATAGATCTTCTATTTTTTACCTCACCATCTTTTTGTAAGAAGCCCCACTAGTTGTCCGGTCAGTCTAACCATTTCGTCTTCTCATTCCATGTTCTTTCTTGCAAGTTTGCTTTTATCAGATGGCAAGATTATCTTTTTCAAGTTAGATCAGTATCACGGTCGAGCCTAAGCTTGCATTTATCACCCACTATGCAGTTTTTATGACACACAAGTCGACCATGACTGCGGAAAGTATTAGATGACAAGACCGGCAAAGCAACACGGGCGATGTCGGGGTTGCCTATGAGCTAGGGGGAATAGCGAACATTTTCACTGCTCACACATAAGACATACACATGTTACAGATGAATATTTTTGAGATTTCTATTTGTTTATTGAAGTAGAGGGAGCTACATAAGCTGTATGGTATATTTCTGACATGAAGGGTATATCAATTTGCCAGGAAGAAAAAAAGAAGAGAAAAGAAGTAGTAAAGACATGAAACGTACAGTGCTATCCATATCGCAATAGAGCTTGGTCTGTGCCCGTATAGCTGCTTGCTCAGTTGGATAACACGCATTAAAAACCCGTAATTATTTGCCAACAACCTATGACGATAGATGATGGCCTCCGCTTATGAGCGACCCCTCTAGCCTTTTGATGTAGTCAATGATATACCTGCTTACAACAGGTTCTCAATGACGATGGCCGAAGCACCACCACCACCGTTGCAGATACCAGCAACACCGTACTTGGCACTCTTCTCCTTCAGAACAGTGGTCAGAGTAGTGATGATGCGGGCACCGGAGGCACCCAGAGGGTGGCCAATGGCAACGGAACCACCGAAAACGTTGACCTTCTCGGCAGGCAGCTGCAGCAGCTGCATGTTAGCCAAAGAGACAACAGCGAAAGCCTCGTTAATCTCGTAGAAGTCAATCTGCTCGGGGGTTAGGCCGGCGTGCTTGATAGCCTTGGGGATGGCCAGAGCGGGGGCAATGGTGAAGCGCTCGGGCTCACGAGCGGCGTCACCCCAACCGACGATGCGGGCAATGGGCTTCAGGCCCAGTTCCTTGACCTTTGCCTCGGAGACCAGGACAAGAGCGGCGGCACCATCGTTGATAGGAGCGGCATTGGGAGCGGTAACAGTACCACCGTTGGGGATGAAAGCTGGGCGCATGGCCTTGAGCTTGGCCTCGTTGAGGTTCTTGACCTCGTCATCCTTGTCAACAACAACATTGGGCTTGCCACGACCACCACTAACCTCGACGGGAACAATCTCCTTCAGGAAGATACCAGCGGCAGTGGCCGCCTGAGCCTTCTTATACGAATTGATAGCATACTCGTCTTGCTGCTCACGGGTGATGTTGTGCTCCTGAGCGCATAGCTCGGCAGAAATTCCCATGTGCTCCTTCTTGTAAGCATCAGTCAACCCGTCCTTTAGGACACCATCGACCAAGGTCTGGTCACCGTACTTCGCACCGTTGCGAAGGTTAGGCAGGTAGTGAGGAGTGTTGGACATCGACTCGGCACCACCAGCAACAACGATATCAGCGTTGCCAGTCATGATAGTCTGAGCACCGAGAATGACGGCCTTCATGCCGGAGGCGCAGACCTTGTTGACACTGGTCGAGGGAACGGTGTTGGACAGGCCACCACCAATGGCGCACTGGCGAGCAGGAGCCTGGCCCAGACTAATAGAAACCAGTTAGTGACAACACGACCAGAGAGTGAAGCTATGCTAGTCTTACCCAGCAGACAGAACATTGCCGAAGAAAACCTCTTCAACGGACTCAGGCTTAACGCCAGCACGCTCGACGGCAGCTATGTAAAGACAAGGAAATATGTTAGAATTAGATTGGTCGGGTTTGGTATTGTTTGGAATGGAGTGACAAGAGCGTACCCTTGATGGCGTGGGCACCAAGCTCGACGGCCGACTTGCTGGACAGAGAACTACAAACGAGAAAAAGATGTGTTAGTCTGTGATGCCTTGAAGCGTGTTTGCAAACAAACAAACAAGCAATGAGTGAGCCATTGGCAAGGACAGAGATGACTTACCCCAGGAATGAACCGACGGGAGTTCTCACAGCAGAGACAATGTAGACAGGAGGGAGAGACGAAGTCATATTGAAAGACGAAAGACGAAGGACGATGGTGTTGATTAACGACGAGAACGGAGACGTGGTGTTTGGTGGGAAAAACAAAGAGCAAGACGAGAGTTTTGAAGGAGAAGGAAAACAAAGAAGAAAGGGGAGACTTGTCCAGTTATATGTGCCTTCTCCTAAAGCTTTGTTGCTTAGTTAGGAAATAGCTAATACTCCTAGCAATGTTGTCTGTTGGTTTGTTGACTGTCCGCTGTCCACTTAACTGGCCATCCTCCTTCCTGAGTTTGGCTCGCCGTACTACTAGTAATAACGACAATATTACATTAACAGCAGCTAGCGTAGAGAATATACAGCTAGTGGTACTCTGAAAGCTCGTCCTGGTACGTACTAGCGACCTGGAGGGGCTGTAGCAAAGGTTGCGTCCCGCACAGATCCTATAGCACCATTTCTTGGCACTTGTGACAAGGACCTCCATACTCTACAAAGAAGATGCCCCTCCGAGCTACTACACCGCCCAGCGTGCGTTGGTGATAGACAATATTGGACATAAATATAAGCTGCCGATCCAACATTGTCATATAGCATTGTGTGCCAGTGGCAATGTATCTCGCCCGAGTTGGCTCGAGATGCGATTGTTGGTTCACATAGTTTGGTCTAGTGACAAATCATAGATCAATCTATTCTTTATCAGTGTTGGATCTGCCTACGAAATAAGACAAATTTATACACCAATATAAGACCTGGGCTGTGTATCTTAGGATACCAGGGTGCTACGCTACATAGCTACTAAAGTTTCACCTTAATAAAAATGATTAAAAAAAAAGACCTGAGTGAGTAAGATACAGTGATTGCATCCTAAGGGCGGTGAGACAACAAGTAGCTTAAGACCGGCAGAATTACTTATCCATGAAAAAAAACTAGACAAAGAACCCTTGTAGCCGTGCTGTCCCACTACACGTGACTAGGCTTTTTTTACAGCCTTGCATAGGGTCCAGCAAAAGTTTCTTGTCGCGCAGCGCGCAATAGCTATCCAAGGCTGAAGAATTGATCGTACGTATAGTAGGCGCATTCTGCATACCCATACATTTAGACCTCTTTTCAAGCTGCGCTTCACGAATAATCATTATGGAAGAGCTATACGACGAGTATGTTTGCCATTGGAGCTTCAATCCCATGTTACATTACTAACGAAACTGTAGATTCGGAAACTATATCGGCGATGAAGTTGAATCAAATGCCGGCTCTGAGGTAGCCCCCGATGTCAACCAGTATGATTTTGATGACGAGGAGCCTAACCATGTGGCCGACGAAGATATGGATGTTGAGGGTATGTTGCTTTGAAGCCAAGTCATTCTATGTAGATCCTCAAACAACTAATTTATACTTAGATGAGAGCACCTCAAACGCTGTGATTCTCCACGAAGACAAGCAGTATTATCCTACCGCCGAACAAACATATGGAGCCGAAGTCGAAACTCTTGTCCAAGAAGTGGACGCACAACCTCTTTCCGTGCCTATTGTAGCACCTGTTGAACAAAAAAAGTTTACTATCGAAGAGGCAGACCTACCTCCAGTATTCTTCGACAGATCATTCATGACCGATGTCATGAACTACCCTGATCAAGTCCGTAATGTTGCTCTTGCTGGTCATCTTCATCATGGCAAGACTGCGTTCATGGATATGCTTGTCATGGAGACACATAATCTCAACGACCGACTCGAGAAGCGGGTAGGCAAGGCCCGTGACGAACAACTACGCTACACCGATGTCAACATCCTAGAGCAGGCTCGTGGCCTATCTACCAAATCTGCGCCTATGAGCTTGGTGCTTCAGGGCACCAAGGGAAAATCTCACTTGGTCAACATAATCGATACCCCCGGCCATGTAAATTTCATTGATGAGGTTGCTGCATCTTTTCGTCTAGTAGACGGTATCTGTCTTGTGGTAGATGTTGTTGAGGGTGTTCAGGTTAATACTGAAAAGATCGTCAAGCATGCAGTGCTCGAAGATATACCACTCACTCTCATTATCAACAAACTAGATCGGTTGATACTAGAGCTACGTCTACCACCAAAGGACGCATACTTCAAGCTCAAACTAGTCGTTGAGGAAGTCAACACCATCATCGAGAACACAATCCCTGGAAAGGGTGCTTCTAAAAGAATAAGTCCTGAAAAGGGCAATGTTCTTTTTGCTAGCTCGAGCCTAAACTGGTGCTTTACTTTGCAGTCATTTGCCAAGATGTACGCAGACCAGTTCGGTGGTATTAACACAGACGACTTTGCCAAGCGGTTATGGGGTGATATCTATTTCAACCCCGTTAAGCGCAACTTCACTAGAAAGCCAGTGGAAGAGGGCGCTACCAGATCTTTCCTTAAATTTGTGCTAGAGCCAGTCTACAAGATTTTCACACACTCGATCAGCGATGACACAGAAGACCTCAAACCAATTCTGGAATCATTGGGCATATCACTTAAGCCTTCGCAGTATAAATCAGATGCGAAGGTTCTATTAAAACTTGTCTGTCAGCAATTCTTTGGCGCTTCCGGGGGCTTTGTTGATATGCTCACCACCCACATTCCTTCACCAAAGGACGGTGCCGAAAGATATCTCCAAAAATACTATACCGGACCTCTAGATTCCAAGATTGCGCAATCAATGTTAGCTTGTGATCAAGATGGACCTCTTGTCATTCACGTTTCAAAGTTGTTCAATGCACCCGACGCCAAGAGCTTCTTCTCCCTAGGTCGTGTCCTCAGCGGTATTGCCAAACCTGGGCAACAAGTGCGTGTGCTAGGTGAGGGCTACTCGGTAGAGGACGAGGAGGATATGGTTAAGGCCACTATCGGTGAATGTTTTATTGCTGAAACACGCTACAACATATCAACTGATGGCGTGCCCGCTGGTAACTGGGTCCTAATGTCTGGCGTTGACAACTCCATCGTTCAAACTGCCACTATCGTTCCACCAACATTGGAAGATGATGAAGATGCATATATTTTCAGACCAATCACACATTTCACAGAGTCTGTGCTCAAGGTTGCTGTTGAGCCAGTCAACCCTTCGGAGCTTCCGAAGATGCTTGATGGTCTACGCAAAATCAAAAAGAGCTATCCCCTCATCACTACCAAAGTGGAAGAATCGGGCGAGCACATCATCATCGGAACAGGTGAACTCTACATGGACTGTGTGCTCCATGACCTACGAAGACTATATGCTGATATGGATATCAAAGTATCGGATCCTGTGACACGATTCTGTGAAACCGTCGTTGAGCAATCCATGAGCAAGTGCTATGCCATCACACCCAACAAAAAGAACCGGATAACTATGATTGCCGAGCCTCTCGATAAGGGAATTTCAGAAGATATTGAGCGTGGTGCCGTGAACATCCGTGAACCTATCCGTAAGATCTCCGAGTTCTTCGAGACTAAGTATGGTTGGGACAAACTTGCTGGTCGTAGTGTGTGGGCATTCGGTCCTGATGACACGGGACCAAACATCCTACAGGATGACACTTTACCATCAGAGGTAAGTTTGTATTTTTCACCTATATGCCCAACATGTTGGGCATACGCCTAGTATCACACAGGCTACGTGGTATCCGGTATAATCATTTCATTTCATTTTCTAACTTAATATAGGTTGATCGAGGTCTACTCCGCAGTGTGAAGGAGTCAATCAAGCAAGGCTTCAGTTGGGCTACCCGCGAGGGTCCTCTTTGTGAAGAGCGTAAGTCGTTACAACCTCCAATAATCCCATCATATCTAGTTCTCTGATGCTAATCCATCATAGCTATCCGTAACACCAAATTCCGTATCACCGATGTCACATTAGCACAAGAGGCTATCTTCCGTGGTGGTGGCCAAGTCATTCCCACCGCCCGTCGTGCCTGCTACTCTTCATTCTTGATGGCCTCTCCACGTCTCATGGAGCCCATGTACTCAGTATCTGTCACAGCACCAGAGCAATCGGCGTCTGAAGTTTACATGAGTCTTGCCAAACGCCGTGGCCATGTCCTTTCAGATGGACCGCTTGCTGGTACGCCCCTGTACCGTGTCAATGGATTGATTCCAGTCATCGACAGCTTCGGTTTCGAGACCGATTTGCGTATCATGACCCAAGGCTCTGCCATGGTCAGTCTTGTGTTCGATAGTTGGAATGTTGTTCCTGGTGACCCTCTGGACAGATCTATTCAGCTACGGCCACTTCAGCCGGCAAATGCGCAGTCAACGGCAAGAGACTTCATCCTCAAAACCAGACGACGCAAGGGTCTCAGTGAGGATGTTGGTCCGGAGACGTTCCTAGAGCCTGAGTTCTATCAACAGCTCAAGGAGAGTGGTATTCTGGACGAGTCATAGAGGAGAGATTTATAATTAACTACTACCAACCATTGCCTAGCCACTATAGGCGCGGGTTGGGTCTCTAAAACTATATCAAGTGTCTAGATCTCACTAGATTTCATTCAAACATTATTTTTAACGGGAATTTAGATTATCCCTTAATTTCATGGCACATATTGTCTTGCTCCAACTACCATATTCGTATCACGTGTAAAAACATGCCGTATGTAACGCCGAGATTTCCAAGGCGTATGGCCTAATGTGAAGCTTTTGATTGGAGCTCCATAGTCGGCAATATAGTGAAAGTCAAGACAGAATTTCATACAGATGTGGGTGCCAATCAACTATGAAATCCAGACTACAACATGAATCACGTCACTGCCCCTGCTGAAAAATAATAATAATAGAGTCCATGTTCAGTATGTTCAGTAATAACAATAGCCACAACTACGGTTAAGTTCCAAGATCTTGTGCAGACTTCCCGTTGCTTACCACCGGCTAATAGAACTTTGGTATACCGAGATGCTCGTCACCTCAAGCACATTCAGAGATAGAGACACATAAAAATTCCATGGCTAGAATCACGGACCAGAAGAATGCTATTTTGAGATGAGATAAAGAAAAAGAACTTCCTTCCCAATACAGTATTATTAGTAGTGAGTGATACGACGGTAGGGACAATTGTTTTCCGTGATAACAGTTGCAGTTGTTAGCGTTATTCAAACAGCATGTTTCAAACTCTGGAGCACAAGCCACCGAGGGGCTTGTTCCCATAGAATAAAGACAGAAATTCGAACCCAAGTCAGAAGCAACATGAGACTCCAAGGTAGTATTGGTCCAGTTGTATTAAAGTAGCATTGTATTCAGTGTTGTGTCTTTTGTTCTCCTAAACGGCAGAAAAAAAGCCTATGCTCTTCTTATTTGTAGTTGTACGTGATCGATTGGTCAGTATCCCCGTCTTGCCGCGTGATTATCATGATAGGCCTAAGCTTTGGTCGCCAATGTGCCCTATCTTGGGAAAGATGTGATAATAGGCGAATATACGTCCGAAGACTCGTGAGGTTTGCCTTTAGGCAAACAAATGCCGATATCGAGAGGAGCAAAAAAAGGTTCCCTCTTCTTTATTTTTGCCATCCCCCGCCACTCTTTTGAAGCACAGACTCTTGTGGCATATCGAATTTTGAGTTGTACTTTGTTGTTATTCACAGGAATGGGAGCTCATGAAGTAGATGATGGGGGGATATCGGAGGTAGATCCAGGCCCTATAGCCAAGTTCATGAACAGGGGAAATTCGAACTCAAAACAGCTTCAGAGTAGAACAGGCGTACGTAAACCAAAATCTTGGTAATGTTTGATACCATGTTAATGTTGCATTCTCAATAGCCACGAATCTGAAGAAAGTCGAGGTATATGCGAAAGGCCTCCAGCTGTGCCTCCCTGATATCGCTACGTTCTGTATGTAGTTGTAGCTATAGTGTGGATATTTAATCGAGATAGCAAACACCCAAGCAGAGAATAAGCCGAAGAAAATAAGAAGATAAAAGTTTGTCTTATGTTCACACACAATTCACCAACATACGATCTAGCATGTGCTTCAGATCCTGGTTTTCCAGAGCCGCTGCAACGCGTTCCTTGTCAGCGAGTTGCTTGTTAACTTGATCGTCCTGTGTATGTGTGTTTTCCTTGACTTGGACATCTGCGCGGTAGTTAGGCGGCAGTGCCTGCTCCAAGCGTACACGCACACCCAGGCCAAGAATGGTAGCCATAGAGCAGTGTGTGATGGTGGGCGTAATCTCAACGAGAACAGTAGCCAAGCCGTCTGGATTCGCCATGCGTTCAGCAGCGGAAGGCGTGATATGGATGTCCTGTAGGTTTACGACAGATAACTGACCAATGGACAGCGAAGGGTGTTCTGGGTCGGCGATGGTCGAAATCAGGTCTGGTTGTTGTATAGTATTGTTAGCTAAAAGCATACGGTATCGGTGAGTGGGCGGGATAGGTCGGCGTACCATAGACTTCCTGTTCGTCGATCACATTCTCGGATAGATCCTCGCCAGCAGCCGCATCTCCGCCGGCGCCGGCAAACCATGTCGGGTCGGGGCCGTGCAACGATAGATCGACTAAGGAGCTCTCGCCCGCCATAGTTCGGGTGAGATGCGACGGGCAGGAGAAAATAACGTCGTCGTAGCGGGTGTCAGGACCTTTGCGCGCAGTCTTGAGCGACTGCCTAGACGGCAGCTCTGAAGTGCTCAACACCGTGGGGTTCGCATTGTCCATATCGCCAGCCATTTTGGTTCCTAGTGCGCACTTTTGGTTTCTATTATGCAAGTCTTCGTATGCTGAGACAGGGAAATAGAGGTTCGGAAGAGTTCGTCCACGATATTTGGTGCTCGTTAGCTAAGCGTAAGAGGGGTTATTCAAATTATTTTATTCAAATTGGTAGTCAAGTCACCGTCAAGGCTGAGTTTTTGTCCCGCCTTGGTCCCAATTTTGGCCACCCATCCAGTAGTGAATCCACTAAAACAGCGCTGTGGCCAACCCAATCATAGCGCTGAAATATCGCCACTTTAGGCTTCACAATTGCACCTACACAGGCCTCTTCAAGGTCGATTTGATTGTATGCTTATAGTTGCAATGCGTGTTCCAGCCATTCGATCAGCGCTCGCTTCAAGCCAATAGAACTTCAGTCCAAACTCAGCTTCCGGGGTTGCTATCATAGCGTTCTTGATGATCTCTTCCAGAATAGGGCAACATAACGTGCAAGTCCCTTTTTCTGAGCCATCGGAATTCATATCTTAGCGCTTAGGGGAACTATAATCATAAACCAGACTAAAAACAATGCATATTATCTGTACACAAAGGTTTTGAATAGCTTGGAGCGGTGAAACTTCGTGGCAGTCAAATATCTATGTATTAGTATTAAAAGCTACAGTCTGGTTTGAGGAAAATAGAAACTCCGAAAGAAGCATTCATTTGTCAACTTATCAAGATTCGTTGATATAGCATAACCCTAAGGTGTGGAGTTATCACATACTAACCCTTGACCGTCGAGTTTATTCCTCAACGTTGTGCGCCACAAACCTTATTAATGCCGAAGAAAATGAGGTCCCGGCAATTAGAGTTTGAACTTTAACTGGTTGTACAAGTGACCAAATTGATGAAGCTAAACCGGGCCGTGTGACAGCACGGCACAGACAGGACGGAGATGTTTCCTTGAGCGGGAATGTTGCTCCGAAGCCAACACCCGGCCTGGCATTCCGATACAGGCCACAAAGAGCCCAACTTCAGGTTGCCTTGCCTGTGATCTGCCATACGACGAGAATTACCACAGGAGAGGAGAGAACAAAATAAAACAAGCCGGCAGCTGCGTACAACTAGTTCTGCACTTCTCAACAAGGAAATAAGATCCATTAGTGGTTCAGGTTTTTGGTACCATTCCGTGTCTAGTAGCACTGTTTGCTGCAACGACCTTATTGTTGGCATATCTTTAAGGCCTAAGCCGGGTCCTTGCGTTTGACGTCGGGGTCGTGACCTATTCGAGATATTAACATGTTCCGTTTTAAGCAGTTGAGTCCGCTCCTCGTCCATTGGGCTCTGGTGGGAACACAAAACCCGTTGAATATTCATTTTTCCAGGCACTTTTCCGTCCGTTGTCTTCACCAGTAATAGGCGAGATAGACGCTGTAATACGAGTTGGGAAAAGATACAGAAGTAAGCGCGAAATCTACATCACATCGACTTGGGACGGGGGGCGTGAGGATGGAAAAAGCCTTCGGAGATGCTTCCTGGAATGGTTTAAGTAGAATATGTACGGTTGGGCTGATGAATGCAATGATAGCTCTATCAAGCTCTTTATTCTTGCATGCAGAAACGTGTCTTGTGGAACTTGTTGCCTGTCACATATTAGTAAATTTAATGACGATCATATGGATTTAGTCATTGTCTTTCCATACTCTATCTGAGAGATGCTATTAATCAGATTATAGCGGCATCGTGGTGGCTGAATTTAGGGTATGAGTGCAGATATTATACTAGCGAAAGAAGAAACAAAACTTGGCCACCTCGTCCTACAAAAAGAACTAACAATCATTCTTAGCGTTATATTTTAGCCATTTTAGCGGCTGTGTATTTAGTTTTATTTTGATGCATATTCCGGCGCTCAGACCACTATTTAAAGCCTCTAAGAAACTACAGCTTAGCCCTATATTTATTGCACGTTGACGACGTATGGAACTTTTTTTGGTGCTAGACAATGATTTCAAGGTTGTAGCTAGAAATCTAACAGGAGGTAGTCCGTTAGACCACATGATCCATATACATCTCTAGTTGTACATATTGGCAACTTGTACGCCACCGAAGGAGCTTTTCGAGAAACTTCAATCTCAATGAAGTTACTGGCGAGAGAAGCTGACCAATTTACCAGACAGGGAGATCCTTGATTGTAGAAACAGCTTACTATGTATAATTACTTTGAAGGACTTGCCCTATAGTCAGGATCACTTTAGTCTATCATTTTGTTCCATGAGTTCAAAGCCATAGTAGAATTCCAGCTTGGTATAGCTAGCGTATTAAAACACCGGTAACCTCCGCAGGATGATACGGTGGTTGAGAGATTAAGTGCTATGGAGCTATCATTGGCTTGAGTCCAGACCGTTATTCACTTGTCGGGTTCGAGATTATCACCAACAAACGCATTGAATGTTCGTGCTCTGTAATTAATATAATAGTGATGTGACTCATGAACCCTTACATACTTCATACTGGAGCATGGTAACTGTGGGTTCTGAATGTGATATGACCCTTCATGTATGTACTATACCCTCACTATGTATGGACATCCTAACTGACCCAATATTACTGCCATATTGCGGGCGAACTAGTTATCAAAACGGGGATATAGCAACGTCTACATGGTATCTTCAAGCTAATGCGAGTAGCTTCCCCGAGTAACTGTCATTATAGAACACTTAATTATGTACGATGAAGTACGATGAAGTACTATAATATACTAATGCATTGAACATGTATTCTTCCAAGACTAGCTCATTATTACTAAACCATTTGGGTATACATATCTGTATATGTTGATATTATACGAAATCCTGACTCCAAGTTCAATGAACCCACCCCGCATGCGTTCCTAGTTTTCTCTAGTCTTCAGACTAACCATCCCACTGGTAAAGTCACATCGGTCAACACAGTGAACGATATTTCTCAGGAGAAAAGTACATATCTGGAGGAATGAGAAACTTGATTGTTGAAGATCATGTTGATAACAATAATTTTAGCCCTGCTAACTTCATCTTGAGGGGTATTGATGGCAAATTTACATTTTCCAGTTTCACTCTTCATGATATGCTAGCCAGTAGTAGAGCTACAAAATATGCAATGTCCGGTCCCATCGGCGTACTATTAGTTGGTGATAGTATTTCCCTGACATTGGCTTCCGTCGGCATATTGGAAATTAACTGGCGCCCAGGTTTTTTTTTTTATAAATCATTTTTACTAAGGTGGAAATAGAGCTTTAATAGCTATGTAGCACCTCGGTATCCTAAGATACAGCCCTGAACTAATACTAGTATACAATGTAAGGTGAAGGACAACCTACTTCGCAACAGTGAAAGGGCACTGAGATACAGAACATTTGTTATGGTTTCCTATTCCTGAGCATTTCAACTTCTAATCCTTTCCGGGAAAAATCACTTCGTCAGGAACCTGCCTCAAAACCTCCGAGCATTTTGTAGCTCCTTGTATTATAAACCCTCTTAGAACAGTATGGTTACTGCCTGGCATCTACCTTCTGCAGAACTTTGCGAGTGGAGAGGCTGCCCAAACACTCAGACGCACTACCATAAGCATAGGGCGGACTTCAGTAGTAGTTTTGCCCCAGCTGGATTTGAACCAACTACCTTATGCGTGGTCGAACTGGCGCCAAGTAAACGCGGGATTTTTCCATCTGCTATCGTTCATTGACGAGGAAGGGGCTGGGCCTTATCAGCTAATATATATGTATGTAAAGTCACCTGGCGCAACAGAGTCAAAGCTCTCATACTCTTACACACCGCGAATGCAGAGTACAGGATACTTTAATGCATCCAGTTAGCTTGTATATAATGTAATACTGTCTTCTCATCTGACCTATGTGCTGTTATTCGGCCGTAGGCTACGCTTTCATTCCTATGAGATCTGCTAGTACTGGTATCAAGGACACACGCATATAGGCGACTAGTGAAACTCGCATGGGAGGTGCCAAGGTATATGATCTTCATAATACGCTACCATTTATAGCGTGTAGCAGTTCGCTCTTCACAGTTGCAGAATTGGCGCTAGAATGATACTAGTGCTGACAACCCATCGATTTGGAGAAACGTAGAACATCTGTTATCTACAAAGTATTAAATATCCAGAACCATACTATTAGTCAGAATGTCGAGATTCAAGTGATGCTTCTTGGATCCAAGTTTCATAGTTGTACGGGAGTAGCTTGCATAAAGACGGTGACGTTAGAACCATACTTTGATCTGAAGGGTTTGTATAGAGTCCGCCGTCCTACCTACACTAATGTTTGAAACTATGGAATGGAGAGTTATGACCCCGTCATATCATAACATAGAACCTCGAAGAGTTCAAGTACGCCCGGCAGCTACGGCAAATACAAGCATGGTTATGAGCAAGGTGCATGTATGTACATGTATGTGCAAGTAGGCATACACTATATCAGACAAGGAGCCTTCAGTATGGAAGGGACCAGGGACCACAATCTATTGATGTGGTGATATATCCTTTCTTGTAATATATAAGAAACGTGCGGTCTCAAAATAGCTTGCCATGAATCAATCGTATATAGATGTATAAGCGTCGTCATGAGCTCGGCATTGAATACTGTATTCGATTCATGAGCATTGATTGTGGCGGTGATGTTCAGCTAGTGCATCCGAAATGGAAGTTGCGAGCGTAGATGTTAATGCTGTCGCACCGTCAGAACTAGTAGTTTCCTAGACTTTTTTTTCGTCGGGATTCTACAATTTTCCTTAATTCTGCCGGCCCATAGGCTTTATGGCGCTTTTTTTCCTAGTAGAAACAACTTAGGGTGGGTTGTGCGTTTGATTTCCTCCCAAGCTATATCTGTAGTTAAATTTGTCACACCCAAGAAGATCCCAACCATGCCTATAATCCATCGCCGGGTCCATTCATGAATTGGTGCGTAAGTACATACAGATACAGATGTATAATCAGAGTCAGAACATTGGGCTCTTGTTACGTAGCCTATCTAGTCTTGCTACACAGGCTACTATATGTAAGTATTTACTGCCCACTTGCTCCATTCATGGCCGCCTGCAATAAATGAATGATCTAGAAGGTATCGTTCTGTTGCAGCAGCATTGTGACTTTATATCTGTATACAAATAAATTCATCAAACTTTGGCCTATACAACTACAACTACATATATATGCTCTGGTTGCAGTGGCCTCCTCTCAGACTTGACGCTAAACTAGGATCTTCAATTCCTTCCCCTAGCTCCACGGCCATGGGGTTGTGCTAGCGAGAGCCTTCATCCCACCCATAAGACCCCAGTGAGATAGACCAATCCTGGAAATTTACGGCCATCCAGGAGCAGGCAATATACAAGACAGTTAGCAGCAAAGGGAGCACCCAGTGGAGGCAAAATATTGGCAACTCTCGAGACACGCATACATATAGTCATTAGCCCAGGCGGCACCGGGATAAAGCTACACCAAGAGACTACGGGAGAGACATAGACAGCCGAGACCAAGACCCCACTGACTCACTGACTTGACTTCCCCTCGTCTCGTGCAGAAGCGTGTGGGTTCCTGACTTCGAACTTCCCTGCCTGGAGTCATCCTTGCTTTGAAGGCAGTTGAAACTAGAGAGAAGTAATAGTAATAATATTTCTATTATTTCTGTTTATGTTTGGATCTGTCTTTTTCCTCCTTCGGTGTTCTTCTGCTGCATCCCATCTATCGACCTCGCCGTCCGTTTGCCATAGCGCTCTTTTTTTTTTTTTGCTCCAACTCAACGTCTTCGTTTCATTCTCCCACTCCCCCCACACACTAACCGAATTTCCTGGGTATCCTTCATTGGCGTGTGGCATCTACCTTCTGGGAACTCGTTCGCGCTTCTTTCTTCTTTCTTAGCCTTTCCTGCTGCTAGCCAGTCGCCCACTGCATATCTGCAATTGCGTGACTAAGTCTGTCTACATCAAGAACAGATCTATTGCGCCGATTTCTCTAAAGCCGTGGCAGCAGGCTTGCATTTTCCAACTATTCTTCGCCAACACAATCATATTGCTGCTTGCACTACGGCATCATCGAACTCTAGAACTGCAAGACGACTCTGATCTACAATCACAACAACCATCTTTACTACCATAACGAAAATAACGAACTTACGATTGAACCTGATATTTAAGCTACATCCTGTATTGTGGTGTTTGCCATCGACTGTCTCATTGTCGCCTTTGGCCATTCGATCTTCTGTTCTTCCTGCAACATACTATTCTTACTTATCTCGGCCGACGACTGGCACGTATTCTCCCGAGACTGATATACTCGGCGTGTTTCTGTTTAACTATATCTTGAATCTACCTACTATACATAAACGCCCAGCAACACAAATGATGCCCCAAAACTCACAGATGGCGGCGTATACATTTGCGCCCCAGCAGTCCCAACAACAGCAACAACCGCGCGAAAACCAGAAGAGTGAGAAGCAGTTCATAACATACCAATTTGTGTCTAGGAGTAAATCTAACAAGTAGCAATAGACTATGTATTCGTTGACGAACACAATCGCCATAAGAGGCTCAAGGGTATGGGAATTCCTCACTTCAAATCAGCGACCAAAGTTATACTGATAATGTAATTTCTAGTAATGAGAGCTTGCGAGGGCTGCAGACGTCGCAAGATCAAATGCGATGCCGCCACGACAAATACATGGCCATGCTCAGCCTGTGTACGGCTTAAGCTTCACTGCGTTCGTCCAAATGGATTCGACGGCTCCGACACGACGACATACGAGACAACGACCGCTTCCTCGTCGACGACATCTGCCACCGCGCCAATCTCGGACTATGATCATGCCGTAATGCAATCAACGTTTGACACAAACACTCAGCAACACATGCAGTCTGCACTTGGGGTTCCAGATGTACAGCTGTACCAGCAACAAAAGTTCGATGCTTCGCAATTATACCAGCAAGTGCCGTATCAGGATCAGCAACTCCAGTACACGCAAATGCCTGGCCCTGGATCTTCACAAATGAGCTCCTCACAAATGAGCTCTTCACAAATGATGAACTCATCATTTTCTTCATCACATGGCCTGATCCAAACACCTTCAGCTCCAAGTAATAACATGTATCCCGTAACGCCACCAACTATCTCTCAGCCACATCCTCAACATTCCGGAGTGCCAAATCTGAAGGTGGAATCAACACCCCAGTCTCAAATCACCGATTTTGGTTCGCCAGACAGTGGCTCACAGGGCTATAATAACCCTGATCTGTCAGAATTGCTAGGAAACTTGAAAATGAATGACACTGGAACAGGTAAGAAGAATATGCCATCTTATACACCTCACACATGTATTGTTTAGAATCGCATATGCTAAAAATATATAGCACCATATCTACGAAACAAGGCCTCTTTCCGTCGTGAACAGCCACCACCAGATGAAGACGAAGAAGACGATATTCTGGCTAGTTTACCCCCAATGCGCGCTGGAAAGATTCGGATCCCTCCAGAGCTTATGCCAAGCGAAGGGACTGCTTTGAACTATTTCGAGCTCTACTTCACCCATATCCATCCATATATGCCAGTTCTAAGTAAACCTGAGTTTTACCGCCAGTGGAACTGTAACCGCGCATCGATATCTCCGCTCATTCTCGAGGTACTTTTTGCTTTTGGTGGCCGTCTCGCCGATGAGGCTTCAGAAGGTCAACAATGGCTTGCCCTTGCCACTAAACACGTCGACACATTCATGGACGTTCCCAGAATGAGTACCCTGCAAGCAGTCCTAATGCTTTTAAAGGCCCGCGAATCCGTGCCCCAGAAGGGTTACTATTATCGTTCATGGATGAGCATCGTCTCTGCTATCCAAATGGCTCGAGAATTAGGACTAGATGAGCATAGTGAAGACCATAACAGCGGCGATGACTGTGATTTCCATCCAGACGAATGCCGCCTCAAGACTCGTATGTGGCAAGTGTTGTACGTCCTTGAAACGATGATTGGCACTTCACAAGGCCGGACACAGCTGTCTATTAGCTGTGACGAGGTCAATTTTACTGTCCAATCTCGAGCCCACGGTGAAAATAAGGAAGAATTTCTTGTCAGCCGAAACTTCACATATTTGGCCAGACTAGTCCGTGAAGTCGGCCTTATGAACATTACTTATGGCCAAATGAAGAAGAAGACCAAAAACAACTCTTGGGCAACAGATCCAGAGTTTTTGAAGTACGGACCAGCCTTGAACAAATGGCACAAGTCTTTGCCGCCTGAGCTTGACGTCACTTTCCCAATGGACGGCTCACCACCATGGCTTGCTTCTGCATTTGGTGGAAGTATCCTGACCTACCACTACCTATCATTCATCTTATTCCACAGACCCCAGCTGGCACTTTGCGACCCAAACAGTCTTGATGGACAGTATAAAAGCATCATGATGGTGTGCTCATCATCAGCGAAGGCCATCTGCAAGATCTATGAAGGAATTCTGTCGCAGTATGGCTTGACTGGGCTTCAAGGCATGTTGAGAGGCTTCAGCTATGTAGTCTATTGCGGATTGACTTGCATTGTCATTCACCTAGTCGCAATGACTTCTCCAGACCCTGATATCAGCACTGATGCCGGCGATTTCTTTGCTAGACATATGCGACTCTTAGAAACTATCATAGCTGCATGGAGCATACCCGATGTCAAAAAGCAAATCGATGCTCTGCGTAAAGCGTTCAGTGCTGATATAAATAAACCCTTTGCTTTGAAACCTAGTTTCCCATACGGCAGCCCGGCGTCTAGCCACTCTAGCCCTCCCCAATCGCCACCGAGTGACGATTTCTTCAAGCACTCACCGGCCAATGTACCGGCTACTTTGGACTCTAGTATTGCCTCTAGCAACTACAACCCAATGGCTACGCCTGTAAACACCAACTCCATGCGAAACAACATGCTCATGCAAAGTGGACAACCTGTGCCCTTGTCTACTACAACGTCTATGAACCAGTCTCAAGCACAAGGCCAGTCTGTCTGGAACCCGAACCCTATCTTTGAGTGAGTCAACCTCTTCTTGCGAACTCTCGTTGTTGTCAACACATGACTAACCTTCAATCAAATAGGCAATGGAACACCACTTTTGGACCTCCTCCAACTATGCGCTCTCCAGTCGGGTCGGTATCTCCTTCTCAGCAAACTATCAACAACTCGCCATCCGCTCTTGATATGTCGAATATGGGCATTTCTGGGAACGCATCAATGCCTTCCACGCAACACATGCAACAAAACTTCCCAAGCGGACCGTTCATGACGGCAGAAATGTGGCAGCAGTCTGTTGCAAGTGTGTATGAGGGCGGCATAAAGCGCAGCTGGGATTACGACGATGTATCTCACAAACGGTAAATATAGACCGTCATAGAGTTGGTGATGATAGATATAGCCTGTTGACGTGCTTTGGGGGCTTTTGAAGCCTTCGCATAGAACAATATAGTACGACTATATTGATATGAGATATGGAACATATTAGACATGTATTTATAATATATTGGACATACAGGAACGGAATGGGGCAAGGGATCGTGTTTATTTATATATCTGTAAGTTGGATATAAATTCTGGGATTAAATTTACAAGAACGTTCGCATTCTATTGCTATATTCTACTTCTATTTAAAAGTACAGTACGGGATTTATATCCCACGACAAAATACGAAGCAACTATGCCACTATCGAAATCTATGCCTTCTTCTTTTCCATATCCGAAATGCGCCCCAAACGAGCCTTAAGCTCGTCCCAAATCCAGCCTTCTTGAACACCATGATTAGACCCGGATATATTTAGATCCTCAACAGCTCTGAAGCGATACCACTTACGCTCCGCGTTTTCCCTAGCAACATCTTGCGGTATGCGGTAGTAATTGACCATGCCGAGTCTACGGCGTGGGTGGGCAGCACGCAGGACACGAGCTTCGACGGTGGTAGTCCGTGGCTTGGCGATGACGGACAAAGTAGTGATATCGATCTGAGCGGTTGGAGGCATGTTCTTGACGTAACGGCGAAGAGCGTCACGTGAGCCGCGGGCGCTCGGAGGTAGATGGATGTGAAGAAAGGCCACATACGGCGAGGTTATCACGAGCACGAGTGACAAGGGGATGATACCGCACAACGCCACTGTTAGGCAGATAGAAATGCGGGCTTGAGTTAGTAGAGATACGATGTTAAAATAGATGGGTTGACTTACGGGTGACGGCCTTTTGATTATCTTCGTCAGAACCGATATAGCCTGGCACGGCAATGCCGCAAAAGAAGGCACACATGACGATGGTCGTCATCTTCAAAACGGCAATGAAAGTGAAGCGGCCTGTACCAACATGAAAGATTGGGATTCGTGCCGGGAACACTACAACAAAGCCAAAGATCACGTCAGTCTTACTAGACTCACTAACATCAAAGAACATTAAATATCTCATAAAGCAAACTTACGGTTTCTGTGAGTGATGGTGGAAGCTGTATTGCCATAGTCTCCGGAGCCAGAGGATTCAGCGGCGCACAGAGTCTTTATCTGTGAGAAAGACCGCACTGGTGCTATAGACGCATTTTGGGGATATTTGTAGATAGTCCATTGACGCCCTGCGTGAAGATACTGGGTAGATATCCGCGGTGTGATGAGGATACTGCTTTGGCGGAAGATGGCATGTGAAGCCGTTGAGGCTTGACATGTGCCTAGGCTTGTACGCAGTAAAACTAGCATTTCGGCGGTGATTTATATGTTGGTGAATGGTGTTTAGAATGTGTCAAGATTTAACTCCTGGTATCACACCAATAGTCAATTTTAACTAACACGTGAAGCCGGCTTTTTAGTCTCCTTTGATAGGCAGATGCCATCAGGGATCACGATAATTGTCAATAGGAAGAAAGACAATAGACCATCATTAGAGTCTGCCCCACTAAATATCAATATTAAGCAACTATGATTGGCTAGTCTTTAGTAGGTGGGACTCTGACTACTCTCTCCATCACTTAAAAGCCACTAAAGTTGAGAGTCTCTAGGGCATATTTTATAGGGCTCTTGGGGGCCCATTGTGTATATAGCGGGGTACATTTACGAGCAATATTCGAAGCACACGGAGAACTCAAGAGATGTAAGAAATAATATATTTAGTTTGAGCTAGAGTTCCTCTACAACTTAAAGCTCTGTTAGAGAAGCTCTTAGACGACGTTGGCAGTCAGCCACTTCTCCCACTGCTCAGCAGTCCAACCAGAGCTGATATCGTTCTGCACAACACCATCATAGATAACAGTTGGACTGACATGCACGCTAACAAGTCGTGCCGTCTTGATGGCGTGCTTAAGATCATTAGTGACACCATTACCGATGTTCAAGCTTCCATCAGTAGTAGGCTTTTCGGGGATCTCCAGCAACTTGTAGACAGCATCGCTATCCACGCCCACACTGCCGGCGAGCGTAGCCAGGCGCTTATAAGTGTTATTTCTCGTCTCATTGACGAGCGAGACATCAAAGTACTCCGTCTGCTTCTCGAACAGCGCCGCGCTGTACGTCCAGAACTGGGCGGGGTCCACGCGCTGCACGGCTAGGGCCGCCTCGTGGAGATACGTCGACGATGGGTGCCATGGCTGTACCTGCTGGCGGAAGATGAGCTGTACGTTGGGTGCCCAGGCGCTGTTGGCTTTGATTAGTGGCACGACGGTGTTGGTCAGCGTGCGGAATATCTTGGCGCTGAAAGGACAGCAGTAGTCTAGGAAGACTTCGATGGTGTGGGCGGCCGGAGGAACACCGGTGGCGATGGCAGCTGGCGTGCCAAAAACTAGGCGTGTGGCAGCAAACTTGGGAGCGACCGCCATTGTTGTAGGTTGTGAGAGGGAGATATTATGTTTTTTAGAGGGTTCTTGGTAGAGAAAGAATTTAGTTTGAAGGCCAATGAAGAAAACGATAAGGAAATGGAAGATTAAATAAAGAAGAAAACTGAAAGCCCCGCGTCAAGAATTTGCCGCTTTTGTAATACGCAATAAAACGTAACAACCACGGTTCAAGCTCGCCATGCACCTTCCCGCGCACGCATGCAAAATTATACAATAGCTCAATAGCTTGATCGGCATGTGCTGACAAATTTCACATCTCCGTCCCTATCGGTGAAGTAGAACACACCGTAAGCACGTTGAGTTTCATTATTCTAAATTGTTCACTTTCTACTTAGATTTTCATTTGGCTAAAGGTCACAAATCTAGATTCCTAGATATGGTTGTATGTGATCATAAATCCGAGTAATTCGTGTAATTTTCAGTACTTTGGCCCTCAAACCCAATCAATATCCATCAAAACAACAGACCAACGTCAATCTTGTTTCAAATGGGAAGTGATAATAGTTAAAAACAAGTATAGTGAATACCATCCAATTAACATAGCCTACTAGAGGGCACATTGTGACGAAAACTTTGATATAAGAGAAAAGACAGAAATAAATAAAAATGATAACACTGCCACGATATAATTTCCGTCTACTATTACAGTTGTATCACGAGAGTAGAAAAGTCCCAGTTAACCATTATATAAGAGTCTCGCTTGGCCGTTTTCTAGAACCAGTGATATCACAAAGCCATACAAGTTGCTCTTTCAACTTAGCCAACAGTATTCTTAGCCACAACCCCACGAGCAAATTGGCCAAAGTTCCGGTGATTCACTCTGTCTACTTCCTCGCCCAAGTTTGGCTGCGTGAATACTGCTAACGTATTGCGAGCGATTGCACCAGCACTAGCTTTAGCTCCAACGCCTCGAACGAAGTGCGGCACAGCCTTGAACCGCCCGCCAGTCATAAGCTGTAGCGTCTCGCCCGTCTGGAATGCAATTGCGTCACGCGGGATCTTGACTTGCACCGTCTCGCCGCTGCGTGAGTGGATGTATAGGCCCGATGCCGGGTCAGGGCTCGTCGGCAGTTCGGCTAACGTCGGCAAAAATCCGGTGCTCGGGTCAACGCCAGACGCAGGGACAGCGGGGGAGGCGATGCTCTCGTCAATGAACATGGCCGATGTCAGGCCAGTCAAGCAGCCGTGGTCCAGGTGGGTGGCACACCAGTCATCGTTGCCTCCCTCCTCGCTGGTAGCATCATTGGTGCTTTGCGGATAGTAGTGTAGGAGGCGGGCTTTGGTAGTGCTCGATGAACGTACGACGCTTTCTAGATAGGCCTTGGGATAGTCCTCGATCTCGTGCTCGCCAAAACGATCACAGGCGCGAGCTACGAGAACGGCAACGTCGATAATCAGGCGGCATAAAGCCTCAACACTCGGCTTGAAACCTGGCAAGATCTTCTTATCGGGCCAGACATTAGGCGATAGGTACTCGGGAAATGTTTTGACAGAGAACTCCTCGGTTGGCTCGGCAGCATTCAGCAATGAATTCACATAAAATGCGCAATTGGCATAGTACGATCCCTTGGAGGTATCTGCTTTACCATCCTTAAGTGTTTCTTTTCCAAGAGACCAGCCCGTCAAGTACTTTGCAGTGACGTTTTCAAGTTTCTCTATGTGCAGAAGTTGTATGTTGTTAATAAGCATTTCCGTATAAGTGGTAGGGATCAAAATTCGACCCAATCACTAAAACCCTGGTCATGTTTTTTAAGCCGGGGAGATAGTGGGATCCGACTCTAGCCCGTCCAACAAGCCGGACTCCGGTTGGCTAAAGCACAAGCACCACTAAGAATACCATCAACAACTTGGGCTTCTATCTACTTACCAAGCTCTTCACTAGACAAGTTTCCTAGGTACGATGCATATGAAAGAGCACGATGTCTTAATTCTGCAAACTCGGTTGGAACATCTTTGACGACCAGTATGCCAAGCGAGTCAGGGCCAAACGCCTCTTGAAGGGTCTCGAATGAGACAGTGCCTATTAATGAGGATTAGCATTCATGTTATTTCAGATGTCATGTACCAAATGAAGTACAGATGTTGAGGCATTGCGAAATTTACTGCTGGTAATGATAGATATCATGATAGGAATGCCTTACCCTCTTCAAGTTCTTTGAGCGAAACAATCACAGGATTAGCAACAACCGTCATCGTAAAAGATTGTTGTATACAAGAATATAGTTGGCCAAAGTATGGTTCAAGAAAGAAAAATAAAGTAAATAGAAGGAATGGTCCGGCTAAAAGAACTTAGAAGCTCTAATTCCGTATCTAAGCTCAGGCTTTGTATTGTATAGTAGGATTGTGTAAGCCCATCGAGTGCAACCTCATTTTCTGATAACAAAACCGCCTGTTTCTTTCTACTCCCGTGCATTGGTAACTATTGTAACTATAAACGTATCCGATATCTAGCGATATATATATATATATATGTACATGTAGAATTTATCATAAACCAAGTGTTATCTGTAATAGAGTAGTCCGACTGACAGTGCAATTGAATCTCGACAGCTGTAAACACCTGTCATGACATCAAGCATCAACGTACTTGGAATAACTTTTGTAGCGCATGATTTCGTCGATAGAACTACATATCATCCAAATTGAAATATACACACATGCATATACGCCACTAACTTTTTCTCATCTTCAACTATCCGATTATCATGGCCATCTAAAACCATAATCATCCATATAAACGACGCAACAACAAAATGGTCAAAGCCCTTGTTTTCAAGGGTGACAAGAAGCCCAAGAAAAGAAAGCGCGCTGCTGCCGACGATGCTGGCGGTCCATCCAAATCACTTGTGCCTGCGGACGACGACGAAGATAAAAAGCGAGAGATTGTCGTTGACACTGAAAGCGACCACAGCTGGGTCTCTGCAGACCAACCGAGCGACATATCCGGTCCCCTCCTATTAGTTCTGTCGAGTGATAAGCCTAGTGCGCTCTCGTGCGATGCGACAGGCAAGGTTTTCGCCCTCGCTATCGAGAATATCGTCGATGGGAACCCAAGCAGCGCAGAGCCGCATGATGTGCGCCAAGTATGGGTGGCCAACAAGATATCAGGCACCGAGAGCTTTCGCTTCAAAGGTGCACATGGAAAGTAAGTCGATATTTATACCTCCCTTGCGAATCTTCATATCTCTAACACATCGTTCTCACCGCTTAGATTCCTCAGTTGCGACTCTCACGGCATACTAAGCGCCTCGTCCGAAGCCGTTTCCTTCCTCGAATCTTTCACGATTGTCCCATCCTCTTCCCCGACCACCGGCACATTCCATCTCAAGACTTCTCAAGGCAAATTTGTCAGTGTCAAGACTTTATCATCCAAGTCGTCATCAATAGAGATCCGCGGGGATGCTGGGTCGTCAAGCTCTGATTCTACGTTAATACGACTTCGAATGCAGGCTCGATTCAAGCCCCGCGTTAAGACGGCGAAAGAGGAACGACTCAAGGACAAAATTAGCAGAAAGGAGCTCGAAACAGCTGTTGGGCGAAAGCTAGAGGATGATGAAGTGCGAAAGCTCAAGAGAGCGAGAAGAGAGGGTGATTATCATGAACAACTGCTTATCCTTAAGGCCAAGGGCAAGCATGACAAATACAGCTACTAAGAATACGGATCGGTGGATTTATATGTAATCTTCTTTTTTTGTTGATAACGACTTATAGACATAATGGCACATGATATCAGAGCAGCATTTCAAATGCTATCAATCGCTAATCCTTTCATTTTTTTTCTTTTCGTTTTTGATTGATTATGATACTGGATTTTTTCTTCAAGGGGGCGGAACCCAGCCCTTGATAGTACCGTCTTCGCCACCAGTAAAGACGGCATGGCTTTCGTCAAAGAAGCAGAATCCCCGAATAAGCTCCTCTCCATGGGCACCTGGAAGAGTAACAGCAGATTCGGGAGCCAAGCCCCAAGTACTGCCATTCTTCGACATGTGGATAAGGGTGAATCCTTGCTGACTATAGCATTGTTAGTTGAGCGTCCATGCAGGCTAGGCTAGGTTTCATAAGTTGATCACTTACTCTTGTGAGCCGGCACCGATGATGGCGCCGCTGCCGTCCGTCTTGGTGGACACATTGGCGACGTATTGGCAACCTAGGGCAGAGCGCAGGTCGCCGACATCTAGGAAGGCGGATCCCTTTTCAACTTCACTAGCCATATCATACAGAGAAAAACGCTCATCATTAGAAATAGCGTAAACTTCGGTGTTGCTCAAGAAGTCGGCATGATGGATGGAGGCATCGTGGTTGAAAGTCTGGATAACGACTTCATTCTCATCAGTAATTATTGTGTCACATATGTTCACGAGGCCATCAGTTGAGCCAGATAGTAGACAGTTGGGCTCATTGGGGTGGAATTTCAACTATAAACTTATGATTAGAGACTATACTTATAGGTCACCATGAGTAGACTGTACCTCGGTGATGTCATTACTATGTACTTCTGTGTACTGGCGGCTTTGCGTTGGAGTCG
Source organism: Davidsoniella australis (assembly GCA_009806335.1). Classification (NCBI taxonomy): domain Eukaryota; kingdom Fungi; phylum Ascomycota; class Sordariomycetes; order Microascales; family Ceratocystidaceae; genus Davidsoniella; species Davidsoniella australis. The sequence goes on along the minus strand of RHLR01000233.1, from coordinate 4,006 downwards.
AACGGATATCCCTTTGAAGTATTAGCAGTCAGGCGCAAAAGAAGGGACTGGATATGATATATACCAGATAAAGATGGAGGCAGCGCGCGTTTGGTCGGAATATTCAGTACCAACGGCGATAGAGTGTGTTCTCAAATCACAAGCCATAGATAGGACAGGAGCATCACCGGCTAGTATCATATTAGTCTATACCCGCTATGCTCAACAATAAGTTAATAGTTACGAACCTTTGAATCGTGTAACTTGCGCCTTTGAAGGGTCATTTCTTAGATCCCAGATTGAGACAGTGGCATCACTACCAGTAGTGGCTACAAGGGAACTTTGATTATCTACAATCGTAAAGTTTGTGAGGTTTTCATGCTTCGTCACAGATGAGAATATGGGGCCGCTCTTTATGTTTTCTGGAGAAAACACTGAAAGCTTCTGGTCAGATGTGATGGCAATCAGCATCGATCGTAATCGTTGTACGTCAAGAACATAGACTCCGTTACCACTAGGGTTAGGATATTGATAGGTGACTTGATTTTGTAGCACGTACATAGTGCCAAGCGAAGCGATGAATATGATACAATAATATAGAAAAGTACACTAAATGAAGCCGTAAGAGATTCACCATGATCTCATGTATATATTTAGAGCGAAACTAGCACGGTGGTGTGAATAGATCTTGGAGCCGAAGCTTGTTCCTACATTTAGCTAACCCTGGAAAAAAGGTTAAGTTTGTACATGAAGAATCATCATCTAGATGACTAAGCAGAGTGGAGTCAGTCAGCCACTACCATTTTTTGTCTATCTAGTAGCGGACTTTATGAAGCTGCATAACTATCATTTATGCTGTGCATAATTTGTTTGCTTACCTGGCGGAACCACTTGCGACGGATTCTAGCTTGGAAACTAGTCAAAGGGCAGTTTAACAACGTACGAAGTACATTCAACGTAACAACGTACAGCTGCGATTTGTACATTACGTGGATCAAAGCAGACTTATTTGCATCTTCTATGCCCAATCTCCATCTTATAGTCCTGACTTTCACACGATAGCCAAGCTGTGCTTGGAGTTCTTAGCTTATTCTGTCCTCTTTGTTTTGCGATCAACTGTCCGGGACTCTATGGCCCCATAAAGCTAGCTATCGAAGCTCGCCTGATACAATCTCTAGGATGCGGTCCGCACCACTCTGGCTTGTCCGTAGGTCTCTCTCAACTCGGTCCGAGATCGCGTGTCTCATCGCTCTGTGACCGGTTCGTTTAGCTTACAATGCCGACTTTATAGTATTCTCGCAGGCCTTTGGGGCCGCTGCTACCGCTAAAAGCGACCAGGTTGTCCTCAATGACCAGGCCGGCGGCTCTTCCCCAAAAAGCGCATCCGCAACCGACATCGTGAGCGACAAGTTCAAAGCCGCACCACCCCCACAACCAGGTTAGTTGCTATCCTAGTTCGACTGTGTTCTTTGCTGGACTTCTGTACTAACAAAATGTAGGAGCCGAGTTCGTAGACAATGCCCGACTCATCTTTGCGACACTCGAAAAGAACCCGCCCAAACCGCAGCACCGTCGATCACGAGGTTTCTTCACCGAGCACCTTCTCAATACACTTCCATCGTTTTCTCTTACGGCCCCCGAAGACGGCTCGTCACCAATAAAGTCACGCAAGGCGCCACCGGATCTTCTAAAGGCTGTATCTCTCTTAGAGCAGGCAGCCGTAGACTCTAACACCGATGCCCTCCGGTTTCTCGGCGATCTATACTTCTATGGCAATTTCACCTGGCCGCGCGATTTTGACCAAGCCTTTGGCTACTACAAGCAATTGGCTGCCGCAGGCAATTCCGATGGTCATTTCATGACCGGCCTTTTCTACTCAACGGGACTCAGCTCCCGGGCACCTCAAGATCAGGCCAAGGCACATCTATACTATACATCTGCCGCTAGACTTGGCCACACCCGCGCGCAAATGACCATTGGGTTCCGCCACCACATGGGCATCGCAACGCCCAAGAGCTGTGAAGATGCGGGCACGTATTATCGCTCAGTGGCGCAAAAGGCCATACAATGGATTAACTCCGGCCCTCCAGGCGGGAAGCATTGGGTTATAGAAGCCTACAATATCCCCGAACAAACCGGCGGAGTATATGGAATGGGAGCTAGCGCTATTACATCAGGAACGAATGCTGTGAAGTCCAACCCTAATTCAGATGCTAATGCAGCTGTTGACGATGTGATCGAATACCTTGATCTGATGTCCAAGAAGAGCGACAGCAAGGCTTCCCTCAGTCTCGGACGGCTGTATTATGAAGGCCAACGCGGGCTGGATCGTGACTTTAACCTGGCGAAGAAGTACTTCAACATGGTAGCGAACCAGTACTGGAAGAAAGATGGCTCTATCATTGATAACCCTCAGCCCAATCTAGACAAATATGCTGGAAAGGCAGCCACTTTCTTAGGCCGTATTTACCTTCGTGGCGAGGGAGTTGACCCAAACTTCGTCCTTGCTCGCAAATGGATCCAAAGAGGAATCTCTACCGGTGAAGCCCAGGCGTACTACTTAGAAGGCTTGATACATAAAAATGGGTTGGGTGTTACGAGGAATCAAGCCGCAGCCACCGAATGCTTCAAATATGCTGCTGAGCATCTTGATTATGCACCAGCCCAGGTTGAGATAGGAAAGGTCTTCCTGGAACGTGGCACTGAAAACGATATCAAGATTGCCCATCACTTTTTCGATCATGCAGCCCGCCACCAAAACCTCGAAGCTCATTACTATCTTGGCGAGCTTGCCTACCAGGGAGTTGGCCGTGACAAAGCCTGCAACTTGGCTACTCACTACTTCAAGCGTGTAGCCGAGAGAGTCGAACCTCTGGTATCTACCTGGCTCATCGCCAACGATGCCTTCGACGATGGTGACATCGACACTGCTCTCATCCACTACTTAGTTATGGCTGAACAAGGCTGGGATGCGGCTCAAGTCAACTTAGCATACATTGTTGACCCCGCCAAGTCGTGGCTTACGCTTCCTATTGCCACCTCATCGATTCCTACACTGATCACTCCGTTCCAAGACCCCCGCATTGCCATGATCTATTGGACTCGTTCCTCCATGCAAGGCAACATCGACGCCACAGTCAAGATTGGTGACTACTACTACTATGGCATTGGCTGCGAGAAGGATCTGGTACAAGCAGGCAACTGGTATAATTTAGCCTCGGAGCATTCCGCTAGCGCACAAGCACTATGGAATTTGGGGTACATGCATGAGAACGGGCTAGGTCTAAAGCAAGATTTCCACCTGGCAAAGCGATACTATGATTTGTCACTAGAGATAAGCAGCGAAGGCTATCTACCAGTGTCACTGAGCCTACTAAGACTGCGTATGCGCAGTGCATGGAACACCATAACGCATGGCCCAATACATTCGATCCAGGACGAACCAAGTAAGTTGCTATATTCCTATTCTTCACCCAAACACATAGTTCCTGGACATATATGTAGTAATAAGCCGCTTGGCTTGGCACACATTCCATGTGTCGATGTGGTATTGAAGATAACTGTACTAATATCTGAATGTAACAGAGGCCACCGAGTACAAATCAATCGCAGAATGGATTGCAGCCTTCATGGCGGACAAGCCGCGGTACTATGAACAATACTCCGAGAACATGTTCGAGGACTCATACACTGAGGAGCCAACCCACGAAGTCTACGATGACTCCATCCTAGATACTATGCTGCTTCTAAGCATCGTCATGTTGATATCAGCCCTCATCTACTATCGCCACCAAAGACAACTCGAAATGCAACGCAGACGGCAGAACGGCGGAAACCAGCCGCCAGCCATGGAACCCATTAATCCCTGGGGCCGTCAACTTCCTGGAGAAGTAGTAGAACAAGAACAACATGAGCAGCCACCGCGGCAACAGCGGCCTGGCAATGAATTCAACCAGGTAGGCGGCCAGTTCCAATGGGGTGCTGGTGGTGTTGGCCATTAGTTAAATAGGCTAGCATCTCCATTTTT
>RHLR01000232.1:0-29308 GCA_009806335.1 Davidsoniella australis | reverse complement strand
TTGGCGGGATACTAGTCAAAGAAGCAACTGAAGAAGCAGAAGAGGAAAGAGAAGAAGGAGCAATAACAGTTGATAATGTTGATCCAATAGTAGTAGAACTAGCCGTTGTTACCGGTTCTGATGCTGCCGCAGACGAAGAAGTTACCAATGAAGTCAAAGCCACAGTGGATGGCAGAGGCTCGTCAGGCAAAACAGTTACTTCTACAAAATCTGGAGACGAAGTTGCTGAATCTGAGTGCACAACATTGTAAGAAGTAGCAGCTAGGGTCACGATAACAGGGCTAGGCGTGCCATTATTGAAGAAGCTAGAGAAGTTCTCCGAAAAGATCTGTCTCGAGGTTGAAATCGCAGTTGGCGTTTGAACTACAGTCGATGAGCCGACAGACTCAGTGGAATTGGCGAATCTCTTGAAGATGGAAACACTGTCTCGGTATTCAATCGAACTATACATAGTAGTACCATAGTTAGCAAATCTATGTTTATGTGAAACAATCATACTATAGGTTACTTACAAGCCAGGGCGAGGCAGTGGGCCGGCAATTGCAGAAGAAGCAAGCAAAGCTGCCGAAGTGAAAAGAGCACGAGTAGAAACCATCAGAAGACGTGGCTGTAGAAAATGAATGAATAAAAAGACAGCAAGCAAAATGATAGTCGTTCGAGGTTCTGTTAACAAAAGGGAAAAAGAAAAAAAAAAAGACAACGCTTGAGACTAGAAAATAGAGAAATAGTCTAGAAAGAATGGGAAAGTCCGGCTTTTTAATAACGAAATGTGAGTAAAGGAAAAACAATACAAAGAGCGGCCAGCACTAAAAGGAAATTTCAAAAAGAAAACTGAGGCTTCAAAGAATGCGCTAAAAGTAGAATCACGGCAGCTTGGTGGCGGTGAAGACCAGATCTAGCTTTTTTATATTATTCAAGAGCCTTTGAAGATCTAATATATTAGAAGAAAGAAACAAAACAAAATAAGATAAAGAGGAAAAAAGAAATTAAGACAAAGAATGAAGAATCAAAAACAAAGGAAATATCGAGGAGTGTATTCTCTTAATGCTATGAAGAAAAATTATCATGATAAAGAGAAACAGACAAGCCAAAAGAAAGAATCAAAAGAAACACAAAATTATCCTCAAAAACTTGGCCACCGTCTCAAGTTATATATAAGAGTCCACAAAGCCTTACTCAATAAAAAACGGCTATTCATTATGGTTTCTTCCCGAGTCTTGAAGCCCTATCAATCAACCCAGTCTATTCAAGCAGGTTCATTATCCGTCTGTTTTTTCCTTTTCAGTCGTGCCATATTTTTGTAAGTCGATTGTATTATTAGTAATACGAGGAAGCTAAAGAAATTCGTCGTACCGGCGCCTGACTTCCTTCACTGTTGTACTTGCAATCAAATATTCAAAATATACGTAACTATATATAATTAGACCGAGGACAAGGAATATAAGTCTCTTATTCCTTTGCCAAAGCTTGACTATAATCAATGACAGGGACTGGCAGCCTGTCGATCTAGATCCAAAGAGACCAAAAACAAGAACAAAGAAGCCAGAATCCAGGCCCTGCTAAACGCAGTTCTTCTTTGCCAGTTCTTCTTTGCCATTTCTTCTTTGCACAGCCAGCTTTTCTTTCAACCGATTTATTTTATTCTTTTTTTTCTTTCTGTCAGCCGCTAACTATTATAATTTCAGTAGAAAGACGAAGAGAATTAAAAATTACAGAACACTTTGGAGAGTGAAAAGCCCCATTTACTAATTGGCGTTCCTGTTTTGTCATGGGACAAGGCGTTTGGGTTCATCCCAACCAATCACTGACAGCGCGCTTAATGAAGCTGTTACAACATATCAAAGCCAAGCATAGCAAGCAAGCCAGGTATAGGACCTTATATAAGAGGGAGAGAGACAAATCCAGATAGGCAATGTAGCCAATCTATTTCTATTTGTTGTTTTCTATCTACTGAACTATCCCCGTTAGTAGTCAGATAATGCTATAAGTAATGGATGAAGACAGACTAACCCTAGTTCCAAAGTCTACATAAAATATGTCAACACGACACCCATAGTGAGGCAAAGGCAAATGGGACTAGTACTAAAATGTAAAACAACAATATCACATTTGACTGATTAGAATGGAGAGTTGAGACTAGCACCCTTTTAATAAATTTTATCCTGATATTCATGAATCATGAATATACACTCCAAAAAGAAAAAAAATGACCTAGTATAGTAGGAGTCAATCTAGAACAAGTGTCATAACATGTCTATGCCTACAGTTTATAGATTTATGTCAAGAGTACGACCTTATGGCCATACTACAAGCCACATTCTATGTACCAATAGGAGATTCAGCTATGGGATATATAGCTAAGCTAAAACGCTACTACCGATATTCGGAGCCCAGAACTTTTCAAGAAACATATCACGGATTATTTTACTGTCATCTCTTTCTATATTCAAATCGCTACTATCTAGCTCAATGCTCTTTTGAGAATCAGCTAAAGCAGCATCTTGGCCCAGCCAATAAAACGGGTCAGTGTCCTCTTTTGTAAGAGTTTATTTTCCCTGTATTTCATGTAAACATGAAGGGACTAGAACAAGACTATAGTTTGGCTAACCCTTTGGATATTCGTTATGATTTGGAGTATCTTGAGGGAAGAACTTGTTTATGTTGTGTTGTAAGAAGATTAACACAATTGTTACCTTGCAATTAAGAGACCCTGACCATGCCGAAGAGTAATGAGTACTTGTTAGTTTCAGTCTTTGGCCTGCTACTTGCTGCCTATAAGACAAATATATATTTTCTAGGAGCTGCTCGATACTGCTAGTCAAGTCCCTTAGATCCCCAGTGCTATTATTGATAGATTGCAAGTTGATTGTAAGTTGGTGGTTTTTTTTAGTTGGTCAGTCTATTTAACTTGAAAATATTCTTCAAAATGTCAGAAAAGTAGGGGTGTGTTCAGGCTTAGTTTTCTTTTTTTGGAAGCGGTGTGCCAAATATGAAAGGCGGTGTAAAATAGATTTCTCTTATCATACGCATACCAAAATACTATTGTTCCTGGACTCTAAATATATATAAATAAAACACCAAAATCCTTATGCCTGTTTTGTGAAAGACCCCTCGAAAAGAAAAAAAGAAGTACGAAGAGTTTAGAGAAAAAAAAAAAGGAAAAAAATCGTAAGAGTATAATGTAGATGAACGAAGATCGTAAAGGTAAAAAAGAATAGGTGAGAATGAAGATATGAAGAATGGAGAAACGAAAAAAGAAAAATAAATGCATCTCAAAGATGTAAGATAGATGAAAAGAAAATGTTAAGGAAGGATATCGTATGAAAAAAAAATGGCATCATTTTTAGAAGAACTTAGCCATGGTTCGACTTAAGTTGACAAAATCTACGGGTTTCGTGATATAATCCGTGAACCCGGCGGCGGTACATTGTTCTTGAACTTCCGGCATTACATTAGCCGATAAAGCAATAAACGGCATAGCTGGATAGCCATGTTCTTCTTCCCATGCACGGATGTCTCTGCAGGCGGCGTAACCGTCTTTACGTGGCATATGAAGATCACACTGTAGATGAATTCGAGTTAGCTATTGAACAGTGTAGTAATAGAGTGGATGGAGATCGGGGAGGGTTAGATACTTACCAAAACCATGCTAAAGTGGCCCACAGGTTGTTCCATGACTTTTTCGGTGCATTCTTGGCCATCTACAGCCACAGTAGTCTCTACACCAATCTTGCCCAGGAACTTGATGAGTACCTTACGGTTGACCGGATTATCCTCAACCAACAGTACGCGATACCCGCGGTTTCCAATCATCTTGCCCATTTCCATGTAGTGTGCACGCTGGGTCTCCCACTGTCTCTCGGCCGATGATCTATTCCGATCTATACTGAGGTCGCGCAGTCTATCTGGGTCGAAGATGGCTGCAAACCGTGACGGACGTAAAGGTTTGTTGATAAAGCTCACGCAGCCATCCCGAATCAGTCGAGGTTGTTGGTCTGCAGCAACACGGATGAGAGCCTGTCGTTGAACAGTATCGCATAGTGCAAGGATGGTTGCTTCTACAATGCATTCAAGGTTGTCTATCTGCTCCATGGCAGATACAAGCTCCTGTGCAGCACCAACATTGAGCACGACATGTGTGAATGGGCCCGGCTTATCCTTTTGAACCATCTGCAGAACGGCGGCCGCACTAGGTAAAGCACAGATCTTGTGAGACACTCCTTTAGGAAGGGTCATTTCGATATGCTGGAAAGTTGCTTCTCGGCTATGATCCTGGGGACAAACAATTAAGATAGAGTAGCTCTTGAGGATAGTCGATGGGGCATCGGTGATGGCGATTGGCGGCGGTGGGGGCATTATGCCAGATGACAGCTTAGGGGAAACATGACCGGAAGTGTGGGCTTGGTTCATCTGCAACATGACATCTGTACCACTAGCCCGTGCCGCTTGTGCTAGATTGACTAGTTCTTGATGGACAGAAGCAAGAGAACAGGCATCTGAGATATCAGATCGCACTGAAGCCTGTGAGCTCATCATGCTGTCGCGGGACGGCGTGAGATCATGAATGCTATTACTGCCGCTGTCCGGCTTCTCACCCTTCATCAGTGGCAGGGGCGATGTTGGCATTGGACCGGGAGACGAAGCAGTGTGTGTGCTGTTGGCATCAGGATGATCATCCGAGTTAGGCAGGGCAAAGCGAGCTGTGAAGCTGAACTCGGAGCCTTTGCCAGGAGTGGCCTTGCCAATCATGCGGCCTCCGTGCAGTTCAACAAGTTGGCGTGAGATCACAAGACCAAGACCACTGCCACCGTGCTGGCGGGTGCTGCTACCATCAATCTGGCTAAATGGCTTGAAGATGAGATCTGCTTCTTTAGAAGTAAAGCCACGGCCAGTATCGATGACCGTGAACTCGAGCATGATGTCCTTAGCGTTTGCACAACTTTTGTTCTTACTGCCAGAATCGTCCGACACTTCCGGGTCGACATAAATGCGGCAACGACTGAAGACCTCGCCAACAGACGTGAATTTGATGGCGTTTCCGATTACGTTCAACAGCACCTGGCGCATACGAACTTTGTCGCCCTTAACCCAGGCAGGAACGGACTCATCAACAACGTAGTTCAACTCTAGCCCTTTATGGATTGCCATAGTAGACACAAGTTCGTTCACATCTTCAATCAATGACCGGGTATGGAACCACTCGAAGCTGAGTCTCATCATGCCAGCAGCCGCCTTTGAAAGATCAAGGATATCATTGATGATCAATAGCAGACTGTTGGCACTGTTCTGAATCGTGTTGGCATAGTCACGCTGCTCCTCCGACAATGGAGTATCATGCAGAAACGTAATCATGCCCGAAATTCCAATTAGAGGCGTACGAATTTCATGTGACATGTTGCTGAGGAAGCGGCTCTTGGATTCCATAGCCTCCTTGAGCTTTTCTTCCAACAACTTTTGATCATTGATATCCGTAGCGGAACCAAAGTATACGCCTGTCTTGACCAAGTTGATATTTTCTATCTCGACACAGCGCACCAAATGCCACCGGTACTCGCCGCTCTTAGATCTAAGTCGAACTTCGGCTGTATATGCAATTCTACCAGTGCTATCCGGTGTCGTCTTCACAATGCCTCGTTTGATCAGCTCTTCGATATCTACTGTCATGAAGTCGCTAGGGTGGCTGCTGTTTGTGGTACTGCCGGAAGATGGCGAGTCTGGGAACGTCGAGTCGACCGGGGTAGGTGCGGGATTAGCGGTGTTTGACATACTACTCAACAGATCGCGAGATTTGCGTCGAATTTTGCAGTTATCGGTATTGTTGTGGCAAGTGCTACCATAGTAAACATCGGATTCAAAGCGGCTTAAATCAAGCTTTGGCTGAGGTGAGGGCTCAGGACAATCACCCTCAACGCAGAACTTGGCTAGATCGTCGGGGTGTACACGGTCAAGAAAATTGATACCCAAGCACTCCTCAAACGGAAGATCGGTATATGAAAGCCACTGGTCGTTGGCAAAAGTCACGCCGTCAGACGAACTGGCCATGAAAACAATTTGCGGGATAAGGTTGGCAAGAAGCCTATGTTTTGCTTCAGATGCCTCGATCTCTTCTTGGCGAGCAGCTTTCAACTCCGCAATGTGCTGGTCGTGGATATCCATATATGATCCGAGGAACTGGATAATAACACCACGCTTATCACGTGAAGCTACAGCGCGAGCATAGAACCACCGGTAGCAGTCATCAAAACGTTTGATACGCACTGTTCTCGAGAACTGATCACCAGTACGCAGTGAATGCTGCCAAGCCTTCAGGTACTCTTGGCGATCATCCGGGTGAATGCTACCGTATGGATCGGCGGCAAGATCCTGTACTGAAAGCCCGCGATAAGACAAATACCGACTGTTTACCCAGCCGATCTCCCCTGTCTGACGCATGGCAACGAAAACCTGTGCAGGTAGGGAATCAAGAATCAAGCTCTTGAGCTTGTCGGATGGTGGAGCCATGGTAATAACCTGGGCGGGAATAGTAGTACCATTGGGAGAAGTTGCCTCGGGAAGTCCAGGCAGTACTTTAGAGTTGACCGTAGCAGATTGTGGTAGAGTAGGAAATGAGGTGGCGAAATCTGCGCCGTACGAGTGAAGGAGGCTGTGGCGTCGTTCATGAGGATGTCCAGAATTCAAGCGAGAATTTTCACGTCGAAGGGCTACAGGTCTTGGAGGCGGTACTGCGAACTGAGGTGAGGATTGGGGTTGAGCGGTTAACGGCGATGTCATCTCATGGTTTTCTTGTGGAGGTGCAAGATCTCGGCCGTTAGAAGAAGACACATTAGTGACAGTAGCATTGATTTGATGTGATGGATGCGGAATGCGAAGCCTAGCAGGTGGAATAATTGGTCCCAATGAGCTGCGCCTCTGCTGAGCTAGAGAGTATTCCTCCGAAAAGAGACCAGCCCGCGTGAAAGGCGATGGGCTCGGTAAATTCAAAGCCGCAAGAGGAATTTGGGGAGAAGGGATTGCAGGAGAATCAATTCTAGATGGTGGCTCCGTTCCTGCTGCCATGGTTTGTGCGATGGAAGCGCCGGCAAAGTAACCATCGCCGCCGAGCAAGGCAGGACTTGTCTTCAGAGGTCGTTTATCCTTAGGCCCTAGAGCATCCTCAAATGAAGGCGTTGGAGCCGGCGAGCCTGCAGCACTACGTGAAACAGCCGACCACTCACTAGGGCTAGTGATGCTACCAGTCATTGACTGCTGTGATGTTGAATCGCCATTAGCAAGACTATCAGAAGGCATGAAGTAAGGAACGGGTGCTAACGGGTTGCCATCAGAGCCTAGGCCACCGAATCCCATGGCACCAGTTCGGCGGCTACGCAGACTAGCAAGTTCAGTAGCAAGCATCGAGTACTGACGACATAAAGAGAACGAATGAGCCAAATGATGTGAAAGGCAATCCAGACTCTCCTTCAACTGCCTAGGGTATGGTATCACGGGCGATAGGAATGAAAGAATAGCAATTGGCGGAGGCCTAGTCTTGCGCGAGATCGGCATGTTTCCGCCAATGATATGGCGAGGAGCAGTGCCCGCAGAACTACGAGAACGACGATGAGATCTTTCATCCAACGAGCTGGCATCGAGCTGGAACGACCCGTTGGATTTGTGGAAAAGAGCAAATGAAAGTGGAATATGGATTATCGACCATTTTGTCGAATCTTCAGTCGAGCCAGTTGCATTGTTTGAAGTCGCAGCGTCAAAAGAAGACGCATCAGGATTCGAGGTTTCGTCTCCGACGAGAACATCGACAAAAAATGGATATTCCTTGCCATCAGATCTACTTATGGGCGAGTCTGCCGGAGATTGGGTCCACGGAGAGGAGGTGGGATCGTGGTCATCGAGGGCTGATGGTGGCTGATGTGCTCTGTCATCGGACTCTTCTGGAACGGAGACAATCCTCCCTGTCCCATTACGATCTCGCCCGTTACGATCACGAACACTCCGACTGCGACTTGGCCTATGGCCAGTGGTGGTGCCTCCTAAAATATCAGACAGTTGTGAGGTTGACTCTGTTTGTGGCAAACGGGGCCGCTTTAGGACTTCAGGGACTCCATTGGCGACACCATTAGATACATTGAAGGGTCGTGACTTAGTGGCCGGAGGAGAGCGTTCTTTTTTTGATTCCCGTGGCACTCCGAAATGGCGTGATAGCTCGACAACTTCGCCATGGTCTAGTACCATACGCACGCCGTTGTTGTCGATTAGCGGGTCGGCTTCAAAGTCAAGAGCTTGTAACACAGGAAGCACACGACCCTTGGAGAACTCAGTGTGACTCCGTGGGAGGTCCCAGAGCGCAGTTGACGAAACGGGAGTCTGGATATCGTACTGCTCAAGAGCTTCCCGTTTAAGATTGAAGCTTTGAGGAGGCGGCGGCTCGCTTGCTCTATCGATAGATGGATAATGGCTGTGGCGTCGAAGAGCTGCCGCTGCACGTCTCGCGGATGGGTTGCGCGATAGGCTAGTGGCACCTTCGCTGTCAATTTCAGCGGTGTACGAATTCCGAGCAGAGAGCGGTGGACGTGATAACGACTGGGACATTTGTTCGTCGATGTGTGATCTTGACAACTGTGAAATGGGCGTACTTCCACTACTAGGCGGGTTCAGACTGCAGGTCTTCTGGCCCAAGTATCCCAGGCTAAAGGAATCCTTGTCGCGGTCACTGAAGGTAGCTTTCTGACCCCAGGGCACGTTGTGGATGTCCGTAGAATCGGCAGGAACTGAAAGAGTGACCCGCTCAGCTTTGAACGAGTCGATCATGATCTGCACGACAGTCTCCCACCATGAGTCAAGACCGGGTTCTGCAGTGAGCATCAATGATAGTTCGTTGATGTTCGGCATGGGATAGTCGTAAAGGCTAGGATTATCATGGCGCGGCGACTTGGTGGCGGTTGGGTAGGCGGCAGATGACAGAGGAGTTGGCAGGCTATTATGGCGATCTTCATATGTTGTGCCCGTGATCGGAAGAGTATGCGCGCGAGTAAACGATGCCGAAGTGCGTGCTTTGAGGGACGGTAGAGTAGCGGCCGAACGTTCACGGCGCACCATTCGCGGAAACGGGTAGGACGGTGTTTGGGCAATTGAAGGAGTGTTTCCGGCACGAACTGTTCCCGCCGATTCGGTCGACGCGGTCGAGATATCGGGATTTTGTTCTGATTCTGACTCTACTGATGCACTAGTCAAATCATAGTAAGTATGGTGTTGCTGTGCCTGTCGTAGAGGTAGTGACGTCACATGGCTTTGTGCAGGGGCCATATCCACATTCGCACCCACACTAGAACCAGCTGCACTAGGCAGTGGTTCTAAACCCGGACCTATACCCAGGCCGCCTAGTCTAGCTGGGATTTCATCCGCGGCTGGGCTTGGAATTGCAATTGCTGATGGTGTCACTGACTTCGGTAGGGTTTCTGCAGAAGCAACAACGGGCGACGCTGACGAAGAGGAGTTCTGGACAGTGGGAGATTGGGTCTGGCGAGGGAGGGCCCCTGCAGGAACCGGCGATTTTGTCGATAATGAGGGTGAGCCTTGAGAGGACGGCGCTGATGATAGGATGGCAGTCGATGTAGAGAATGAGCGAAGCGGAGCTGATGAGACTGAATTTGGCGATGCCGAAGAGGCGTTAATTGAGCCGATGACCGACGTCGAGTTTGTATTTAAACTTGAGCTGGCCATTTTCTCCATTTGTATAGCCAGATTGCGGCTGTATTCAGACATTTGTGCTTGCGTATACGAGGCCGCTGCTGGCGATGGCGGCTTTTTCCCTGGACTACGAGGCCCAACAGATGGTTCCCGGGAGTCCAATGGTAAGAGCGATGAGGGGATCCATTGAGATGGTGATGTTGCCTTGATAGTTGAATTTGAATAGACCGACGAAGGCGACGAAACACAGGCGGTTGGGCTGTTGAGCGAGACGTCGGGCGCGACGATCGGTGAAGGCGTAGACATGACGCTTCGAAATAATATATAAGCTGAAAGTATAATGATTAGGAAGGGCGACAGGTTCCAGATGTAAGATAGCGGTATCAATAATGCAACATGACTGGATCAAGGCCGTTGAGCGGCAAATGCTGATCAGTGTCGGTGACGACAACTGCAGTAAACGGCAGCAAAAACAACGGTAATGAGCAATATGGAGGGTAGCGTCCAAGATTGGGTCGAGACAGAAGATTCGAGGATGAAGCAGTTATAGATGAAGTGGGCTAAAGGGACCCTGAGGCCGGGCAACAAGTAAGCCTTGGACAGCCTGTTGGTCAACTATTATAGCGTGCAGACCGGCAGCAGCAAGAAAAAGTAACAGAACAAAAGCAGCAATGACGAGGGTAGGGTGGCAAAGTCTGTAGTCGGGCAGCATAAAGCAGAGCACGAAAGGCTAGTGGGAGATCGGGGGTTGTTGTTGTTGTATGGGTAAGATGGCGATGTGCTCGTTAGGTTGAAGAAGATGCAGAATACTAGCTAGCCAGCGGCAAAGAACGACTGTAACGAAAGGAAGAAGAAGACGGAGGAGTGCTGAAATTATCAAATCGATCTGTGAAGCTATAGCTCAGCATACATAGATGAAGAAGCAAACGAATGTTGACACCCAGTTTGTTGGCCGCGTTGGTAGAGGTTGCTGAGATTGAAAAGCGAATGGAAGATAGCTAGTCAGTGAAAGCGAGGCTGCTCTTGCTGCTGCTGCTGCTGCTGCTGCTGCTGCTCTTGCTAAAGCTACTAGTATCATTCAAGGTAGCAAAGGTAGTACTAGTAACAGTAGTAGGTAGCAGGTGAAAGAGGGAGAGAGAAGGAGAGCAAGAGCGAGAGAGATGGTCCAGGCTTTTTGGCAACGCAATGCAATGGGCCTTGACAATGAACCTGGCAAAGGTAGGACCCAGACAGCTCGCAGCGGGATAGCGGAGGTGATTGGTCTACAAGCAGCATCGGCTTGGACACGGCAGCAGGTTCAACGACGACGAACGAGCAGTCGTCGTTAAGGCGTAGCGAGGAATTCGTGGGAAGGCGATTGTGGGCGACGTGGTTTTGGCGGGTCGCTGGCAGGTTGTTGTCGTCTGGGTCGTATTCAGGTGCTAAAGGCAGATGGTAGGAGAGGACAAAAGGATAAAAAAAATATAAAAAGAGGCAAAGGCTGGTGTTGGTGTTGATGGTGTCTATTGCCTACGAGGGTTTGTGTTATTTAGGCGTCAGGTCGTCCTGTCCCTTTAAGAGACCGTTAAGAGATAGCAGGTAGTTGCGGAAGATGCAGAGAGAAGGCGCCCCAAGGCTGAAGATCTGGGGACAAACAAAATAATGAAACAGGCGAAGGGTAGATAAAACAAAAGAACGAATCAGACAGAATGCATGTGTAAATAGTACAGATGTAGTGCACTGCGAGCCAGGTTCTCGATAAATACAGCAGCAATAGCAGTAAACAGCAGGTTCGAAGTAAACAATAGACGTACAACTCGTTGTATGTATGAATGGAGAAGAAAAACGGCAGTCTAGATATGAATGTTATTGTCGGGAACTGAGCCCAAGATTCGGAGGGAAAGAAAAATATAGATAATAAAAGAATTAAAAGGCAGGATAAAACAAGAGGATTCGCCTCCAGATTCGGAATATGCACTTGTGCAAAAGGAAGAAAAAAGGAAGAAAAAAATGTGTCTGGCGGTCCATTACGCTGGCATCAAGATCTATGACGTGTTGCCGCTGCCACCAAAGAACGACGAAAGCCGCCTCCAAAAAGAAAAAATATAATAAAAGAAACATGGTTCCCGATACGCCTGTACCTAGTACTGCTTTTGCCGGCCATTGCCTGGGAGCGGCTGAGGTACCGCCTACTTAGGGCCCTAGTCTCACCACCACAGGCGCTTACAGGCTTCTGTAGCACTACAGATCGCCTGTAGACTGTGTCTCTCTCACAGCTACGGCTCTTAGTCTCTTGCTTGTCAGCTGTCTCTGTCTCTGTTCTGCTCACCGCTCTCACGTCTGGAACGCCTTCTTTTCTTTGCCCACACACACACACACACAAAACACATATTGCATGCATCTATCTACATTTACATAAACTTCTATGACACTGTCGACCTTCTAATTCGCTGACTCTCTAATCTCATGACGATCACTTGCTAGATTCCATCCCCACCCAGTCATTCATTGGCCAGAACTTCCGAACCACTCAACTAAGTAAATCCAGATAGCCGCTCAGCCCATTTCCCATCATCATCACTTCTTTTATATTTTATATTTGTATATCTGTATAACACCATTGAGGCTAGGGAAATAGGCAACCCACCCGATGATCAACTTTCTGGGGTGACAGTAGTCAAGTTTCGTACAATCGCCATACCAAATTGGACCCGCCTTGTCCGGTCTCGCCTTATTTACTCCTGCTTTATCTCATCCTGCCGTGTCCGGTTGGACATCGTGAATGCCATGCTCATCTTATTGCAGCCTCATTCTACATACATACATCATATGTATATGCCCTCTTCTATAATAGATGAAATCATCCACGCCAAGGTATATCCCCCCGCTGGGCACGCCTGTAAGCGCCGTGGAGGCTCCTGCATCTGATCTGTTTCTCTATACCCTGGCCGGGTACTAACTTCAACTTGACTCGCAAACTATGTACTAGCTTAGCTGTTGCTGCTTAAAAGCTGCTTTGACTACCCTATTACGTTTCCGTTTCCCTATTATTTCACGACTACACACAAAATGACTGCTCTAGGGTGTGTGCACAAGAGACTTAGAAGCACCTACTGTTTCGCCTCCCTGTTTTCAATGACCCCCCTGACCGTGAATTTTGTGATTTCTATTCCCTTTTTCTGGGACCTGCTGCAAGAATCCTAGCCCCCTCTCTCCTTCCTTGCCTGCTGAATGCTGAATCGAATGAACTGTTTACTCTTGACCTCTAGATTCATTTTTGTTTTCAGCTTACCTTGCTCTCACCTCTCGCTCACTCCCCATCTATCTTGCTTGCTTACTAGCTGTGCCGTACAACCTTCAAACCTACGCACCAGTACAACGCCTGTGCTTCAAGTATCATACACCTCATAGATCATATTATGATGTCTCCTCCCTCTTTAAAAGATTGGGTGAGCCATACATAGTGGCTTTTTCAAGCAGTAAATGACGACACCTGTTACAGTAGAGTAGTGCCTTTTTAAGGAAGAATTAATCAAGGAAACAAAAGAAGGGAATAGATTTTTGTATCGTTTTCGTTCCGCTTTTTCATTAGAATTATCTTTTCCCTTCTCTCCTCTCTGTCAGACACTGTTTCTAAATCACCCGCTAAGCTACCTATTCCCGTCTATCTAACACATGATCATTTCCCTACCTAGTCCGTAGAAACACGCTACTGGGCTTCCAGACCATAGGATGCGTTGTATGGATAATGAGCCTTTTTGGTGTCCTCATGCATACAGATACAACACATAGTTGTGAGCCAAAAGTCAAATTAGCAGTGCCTTCTATCTAATTCTACTACTGTATTAACTACCCCTCGTTACCCCATCGACAAGCTAAAATATGATGCTTCAGATATGCTAGACAGATATGTAGAGATAATCAGCCATTAAAGCATGCCCAAGATGAGCAAGAATCATTGATCTTCACTATCACTATATATGTACCTCTGTTTTGGCTTGCTATTCCATGCTCTATCATTTGGTTGTGCCAATGTGTCCTGAAAATACCAAAATACCAGTGCTTGGTACCAATATCGAAATACAGTGTGTCCTTTCAGAAATATGTATATATGCTTCAGTGTTATGTATGCATGTCCTATAGTTGCATAAACGGAGCGTCACAACGCTAAGCCGTCTACAAATACAATTAAATCACCGAAAGCATTTGACAGCCCGCTTGTTCTTACTAGTTGGTAAAGGAATGTGGATGCGGATCCAAAGAACCAACAAAGTTCGTTTCTTGTGCTCCTAGACCAAATTCCGATCTCGAACAAGAAAATGGAAAATAATGATATTGATAACTAAGTGAGACCTCTATACGTTTAATGCTTGTCGACCTAGTGGTTCGTCTTGTTCTTTCATTCCCTTCGCCACTGATCGATTATGTCAAGATCAATGGTCTCAGTTTTTTGGACAATCAAGCATGGTCACAGACGGATCTATTGAATGAAATATGCCAAATAAGATATAGATTTATCTCAGTGGAGTTATGACGCAGGTTAACATGATGTACACTTTTCAGATTTTCTTTCTCTTTCTGCCACAAAAGGACATATCCCTGTGTCATCGACGTCACTCAGTCAAATACACGAAGAAAAGGATAAAAGGACGAAGGAAATCAAGGCTATTGCGATGGTTGGTTACAGCACTAATCGAGAGTTGTAATGCGAGAAGAGTGTTGAAAAGCTGCTACTTTTTACTGTGATACCGTCGGACCAACACTTACGTAACTTGCCCACTGGTTACTTTTAGTATAATATATGCTCCCTACTTCATTTCATCACAATGGACCTCCTTGTAGTAACTTGTAATTTTCTGTGACGGCATCATCTAACTTTTCCATTTGTTAAATGATTACATCGACTTGGAACAGGATTAGCCTCATGTTATTCTGGCTTTTTGATCATGTGCTTCTTCCCTTGCCTCTAGTTAGTTTTTATTAGGAAACCTCTGCTATTGGCCCTCAACGATATCCTGTTCTCCTCTCCAAGCCACCGAAGTCTGGTCGCAAGAACTTGTTTTTCCAATCAGAGGTGATGGTGTGAGGAAATGAAAATGCCTACTGCACTAGTAGATTACCATGTGACTCTCGACCAATTTACTGATGAGCGAGCTTTGTCTATTATCGTCTCCTTTTTGGTGAGACAGCCAAAGGGAACTAGAAAAAAAAAAAAGAAGAAAAAAAGCATAGTCCCCATTAGTTATAGTCACAGTAATCGAGGTGGATGAATAAACAACGGCATAATACAGGGCATCTAAAAATCCCGAAAGTAGAGTCTAGGTGTCTAGAACGGCCCCATAAACAACTCCTCAAACATATTACTTTCGCTTCTTCTTATAGTCTTGTACTGATGAACTGCTTGGCCATAGCTCTCTTTTCACTTTGGTATTATTTATGCACATATATTATTGTTTGCCATATGATGTTACGGTATGCTAAGTGACAGATCGGCTTGTATATGCAAGACTAAATAATCATACGAAAGCCATTCATGGTAGTCTGTTAGCAACATCGAGAAGTGATAGTGCATAATAAAGTAAGCCCTCCAAACAGCGTCAGTAGCATAGACATTTTTACTGCTCACGCATTACAAGATCTTACAATGATGAAAAGAAAAAAAAATGGAACTAGTGATAACAAAATCCACTGCGGCAAGTATGGCGAGATGACAAAATGAGAAATCGATTTACTAGGTTTCGCAAGAAGTAGAAAGGAAAAATGAAAATGAGAAAAAAACATGTACTGTGTTGCTGTCTATTCACAACCACACACGAGTGACGTCATTTCGTTCCTTCTTATGTTCCGTCCAAGGTGAACAATCCCGTTTTTTTACCGTTTGGGTCACAAATACTATTCAATTTTGCGTTCTTTGTGGGTTAAATTTCAAGTTAGAGCATAACTGTGGTTTCTATTAGTGGCTTTTTTTTGTCATTTATTTTGACTATGCCGCCCGTCACAAATATCAACTTGTTTTCTCCCACAATCTATCCCATCATCTCTTGTTTCCTTTTTCCTCACATTAAAATAACCTTTAACTTTACTGGCATCGTTTCCTAGCTCTGTCAGCAAAAAACTTCCTAGCTCCTTCCCTTTCGTTTTTGGTGCTTGTCTTCAAGAAGCCCAAGAAAAACAAATCGGAACTTTCCTAATTAGGCGCTATAGGCGGTTTTTTGTGATGTTACTGCATGTCTGCATCTGGCATCTGGCAGGAGAAAAAATATATCCATTCCAGCTCTTCCCAGCTCTTCCCAGCTGCATTAGGCAAATGCCTTGAATACCTTGCTAAGGCAACGGCGCATTACGCTTATAATTACAACTATATACTGTCACATTAGTACTAAAAGTAGGAGCGGCAAAAGGTTGGTTGTAGTGACAAACAACGTGAGAGAGCTGAACCCGAATACTAGAAGAAAGTGCAAGCTGCTACCTATCCAGCAGTACTGATATCTTGTACTAAGAAATGTAGCTCAATACAGCGTCTCACCTGTTACCGAGCCAAAACTGTCGCTCGTTAGTTGGAATTCAAAGCTTGATGACCTCAATCTTCAGTCAGGTATCGTCTCAAAGACAACCTAATCATTACAACATAGCCTATAAGTAAACCTCACCAGACATTACTTGACGATAATTTGGCTCCGGGCTACTGCTTCCGCCATCACCATTACCGCTTTATACTCGTTCTATCTATATACATGCTATTGAAATGAGCGCTACTTACCTATCGACACTGGTTTTAGTTTGCTTAACTACAAGTCGAGTGACTTAAAATATTGCTGCAAGGCGCTTCCTTCCATGCTGAATGTCTCCGCCAACATGCTTCCGAGTGATATCATACATCTGCAAAACAGAGCTCAGCGTGGTTCCTCCCCCCTTGTCCCTCGCCCAAAAAGTGGAGATTTTTAGCCTGATGCAACACTTCATCATCCAAGCGAACGGCATCTTTTGTGTGAACTTATGAGTCTGTGTGTTGCGTCTTCCTTATGCCTGCTGGCTTGCCCTTTTCCCGCTTTCTCTTGTTTCTTTTGACTGATGCTTTTTCCTAACTTCGTAAATGCATCTTTTCTTCGTTTCTACTTAATGCAACGGAAAAATGATGCTTAAACTGGTTCAAGACCAGTAGTGTCAATCTTGCAGGGATGAATAAATTATCAAGATCAAGTATTTGATAAGCTTAGAAATGAACTTGTTAACAACTATGTTTGAAGGTTTCATTACTCTCCCATCAGAATCTCAATAGCCCCAACCTTGATAACAGAATTATAGTGTTGAATATGTCTCAAAGGAATAGTACATATGTATATATCAATCTATGCTGTCCATTATGGTCCAATAGGTAGCTTTATGAGGTTGAAGAAACACAGCCCCACGATCATGATCTCAAACATAATCTCAAATAACCCTATATGTATACCCTAGCATTAAAATGCCATATCGTGGTTGTCGTGCTCCCTTCAGTGACGAGAAACTTGAATGTTTACAAGTTGAAGTTCAGATAACTATGATATTTATATGATGAGATTTAAGTACTGTTAAGCCAAAAATTCCGATATTTGAAAAAAAAAACCAACGCGACTTTATGATAACCCGTGTATTTCAGTGTGGTAGAGAGAAGAAATGAACAACAATGATATTTGTTCAGATCATGTCGTTTATCCCCAACATACCACACTTTAGTCATAAAAGATAGTAGTTAGATAGCGGCCATCTTCATGCTTCTACTATGACTTACCATCGCATAGGCGAGATCCAATCTATAGTCCAAGCTTGCTTTTTTGAAGACGAGGGAATACGCCGGCAACTATGAAGAAGCCGAGTAAAACCATTGACCAGGTCTTAATCTTAACGACCTTGGCGATATAATCTGTCTGAGTAGCAGTGATGACACAAGCTAGAATCAACAACAAGATGGTGTAGCCACTCATGCGATGATACTTCCAGATACTCTTTGCGCGCTGCTCTCCGCCATATAGGGAGTAGAATCCCCACATGGTGACACCAACTAGTAACTGAATGACCAACAACACCGAGGTCAAGATACCAAAGTAGGCATGAACAGAGTGGAAATGCGCTAGACCATTCTTGAACTTGTTGTACTCAATAATGCCAACACCAATACCAATGCCCAAGAAGGTTAACAGGTTGAATCCAGCATGGTAGCGCTGTCCGATAAGTTTCTGGGTGCTGGTATGTGTTGGCTGAACAACAAGTATAGATTGAATTAGGGCAAACACGCCAATGCTGATTGCGAGTGGATGACCAGAGAATAAGATGACATTTCCTTGTAGTATAGTAGCCCAGATTGTAAGCAAGAAAAGGATATTTGCGATTTGTGCCAGAATACCAGTGCCTAGATGAAAATGCGATGTTAGTATAATGAATGGCAATGTCGATATGAGGTTTCAAGTGCAATTATAGAGGGTATAGTCTAGCTGCTGGGTTAAGTCTTCTTACCGAGGATGAGATTCCGGGCCATGGAATCCCCATCTACCTGAGCGGCATCACCGGGTCGTCCAAGTAGAGGTTGAGTTTCGTCTTGTGGAATTCCGGCTTCCGGAGAAATCGTACGACCTTCGACGTTTGATGGCATTGTGGTGGGTAGGAGGAGCTTGATCTAGGGGATGAAAGATTGATAAGGATGATCCGATTATCTCCCCTTGAGCTTGCTTTAATTGAGGAAAGCCAGCTAGCTCCTTTGGGATTAGAGAAAATTGTTAAAATAGAAGCCGATATAATTAGATTTTGACTATTGTGAATATCGTAGCAAAGATAAATCGCAACTGGGCCTGATAATTGATGTTGATTGATGAGAAGTCTGAAAAAAATCTGCTGTCGAATATTCGTATTATTCGATTTCTATTCTATCTATTCTATTAGTAAGATGGTGAAATAACGAATTAGGTGAAGAGGCTGGTTCGTTAGCGATTTGGGACTCCGTTTTTATCGAGTAGGTAGTCTTTCAAATACCTTTCAGATAATGGAAACTAGCGGAAAGTGTCGGATAGGTCGGAAACTTTTCGCCAATACTTTCTTGATAGTTCACAATGGAATGGAATAACTGCCGAATTGCCTCGATACCGGTGATAATGATGTTGAAAAAAAATCCGCTTCAAAATGAGGGAACAAATGGATGAAGCGCCTAAAGTCAACACTCAACGATGGCGTTTTCTGTTGATACACCTGATAGTATTACCTGAGTAGAAGAAAAAAGCGGAGACAGTGTCGTCTGAACCATATATGAGCCAATCACAGTGCCACCATTAGCTATTGCATGTTTGCTTATTCAGGGAGACTAAAACAGTGCATCTACTTGAATAGGAAGGTCCTGTCTAGGCAAATGAGTCAGCAAGGCATCAAGTTAAGAAGACAAAAATCGAGCTTGACTATCACGACAAGTACAACGACAGTAAGGGGAAAAAAGTATATGAAGCTATCAGCAACAACAATTATGCTACATCAAGAATTGGATACGAAGTATTGGGGGTGTACAATGGGCCTAGTCATTACAAGGTTTATCTATAGCTGTTCGTCAAGTCAAACCAGGAACATTAAGACTCCTGCGCTAGTGTAGAATACCACGGCATTACTCGATATTTACTCGATAAGAATACCCAACGAAGCAGAGATCAAATTCTATCCGCCGGTGCGACAGAAGAAAATCAATGGATTATTTTATATCAAGAGAATAAAGAGAGGACTATATATTTTTGATTGGTGGGTAAGTTTGTACTATCAGCTTCTATATCATTGAGCATACTATTGCTCGATTCCATCACCTTATGAAAATACACAAAATGGTAATCAGGGGCGTGAGCAGTATAGAGAGTAGATTATTGTATGAAGATAACTCAGATAAATATCGATATAATAGCTACAGGATGAACTTGGATGCTGAGTAGCCGACTTGTTCAGCCAATGTATAGTTTGTTTTCCATACAGATTGTTGGCTTTTACAATCATGACTTGTGCCGTTTCTATCACTTTTATTCGCAAATGATATATATGCCTACATGTATGCCTAAGAGAAAACTCCCCTCCAAATCTTCTTTACGGGAGTCTCGCATGTGGTTGCGGAAGACGGGGACGGACTAGGGTGTACAAATGCTTAGCGTTGTTGGTTTCCTTAGGATTTAAAAGCTACTTTTTTAGTCGCTAGATCAGAGATCGTTATCAGTTTGCCCAAAAAGCGATGTCGGATGTGGCCGATAATGAGGGACCCCGGGTAAAAAAAAACGTCCAAGTCCTTCTATACACGCCCCAGGAAACAAACAAATGAGGACGTAAATACCGAAGTGTCTCCTTTTGGTATTCGATGTAGTAGTCGCTATTGGGGAGAGTAAGGCAAACCTGATAGGTGTCCAAGCAGAGAGACGGGGAAAGAGAGAGGAAGAGCCGAGATGTTCACTTTGCTGGCTTTCATACAAGTATCGAGGGGTTGCCCCTCCTTGCCTTATTAGTGTCTATCTCTCTAGTAATATCTTATCTTCTAGTATTTTGCTCTGCTGCTCATCTTTCCCGTCTTTCTCTCCAACTTCTTCTTCTATTTTGAAATCTTTATTTCAATTTTCCCTCACTTGCACGAATATCCTTCCATTCCATTTTCTATTATCTTTCTACACAATTCTACATATACTCCAGATCCGTACCAACTACACCCAAAATTATACATACCCCAAACATCACCAGTACATCTGAGTGTCCCTCGTTGCGCATAATGTCTACCTCAAAAGTCTTGCTCAACAAGCCCACCACGGTTGCGGAAGAACCAGAAAGTGTGCTGTACCCTCTCGAGGATATCGCTGTTGAACCAATCGCTTCGGATGCTATCGACAAGACATTCCGTTCCAGCTGCATTGGTTAGTATTTCTCAGAATCCCGTGTGATATTGTTACTGTTATTGTTGTCTCTCTACCCCAGATTCTGGATCTGTCAATTGTCCAGGGTAGCGGGAGGCTAGGGTCCCAAAACAGCAATGCTTTTTATCTGAACTGCCCATGTCACCCGTCTTATATACCTCGAACACCTCTCCTCGGTATCCCATTGGTTCCCGTCTCCTCCTTGCCTTATCTTTTAGTAGGGCGAATCATAACCAACACAATGTGACCCTATTGCCGGATATTATGTTGTCACTTGACACCACCCTCCCACTCGCTTCTATGTACATCTCTCTGCTAACAACTTGTGTTTGCTTATCAGATCTTATCTCTGCCACACTTGGTGGTAAGATTCTAGGCTTCTCTAATGAATGGTTTGCGGAGGCAGCCAACCTCCTTACGCCCACGCCACCCATTCGCCAGCCCGGCAAGATGGTTTATACCGGTGCTTGGTACGATGGATGGGAGACCCGTCGTCATAACCCGGAGTCGTTTGACTGGGTGGTTGTCCGTCTGGGCGTTGCTTCCGGTACCATTGAAGGTGTCGAGGTTGATACTGCCTTCTTCAACGGCAACCATGCCCCGTGGATCTCTGTCGAGGGTTGCTTCAGCCAGAACGATGAAGAGGTTGTGTCCTGGAAGGGAACCCGCGGCGGTTGGGAGACCATTGTCGGTCACCAAGAATGCGGCCCTTCGCAGCGGTTCTCATGGAAGCTCAGACAGACTACTGAGAAGCAGTACACTCATGTTCGTCTCAACATGTACCCCGATGGTGGTATTGCACGCTTCCGTCTGTTTGGTCATGCTGTTCCCGTGTTCCCCGAAGACAAGGATGCCATCTTCGATTTGGCTGCTGCTCAGAACGGCGGTGTTGCTATCTCCTGCAACGACCAGCACTTCGGCTCTAAGGATAACCTACTACTACCTGGTCGTGGCAAGGACATGGGCGATGGATGGGAGACTTCCCGCTCGCGTACCAAGGGCCATATTGACTGGTGCATTATCCGCCTCGGCGCTCCGGGATATCTACAGCGTTGCGTGGTTGACACGGCGCACTTTCGTGGAAACTATCCGCAAAAGGTGCGTGTCGAGGCCATCAACTGGACGGGTGCTGCTGCGCTCGAACACACTAGTGAAGGCTGGGCCGAGATCGTGGCGGCGTCCAAGTGCGGCCCTGACCAAGAGCACGAGTTTGAAAGTCTAATCAAAGACAAGCCGGTGACGCACATCAAGCTTGTCATGATTCCGGATGGTGGTGTGAAGCGCATCCGTACGTTTGGCAAGCGTGCAATCTAGCTCTAGCTAGCAATAGCAGCAAGCAATACAATACGACAGCGGCTAACGGGCCGCATGATCTGTGCTGGGCCTCGTGACGACACTCTTGGCCTACATAACCATTGTAGATAAATTTAGTCAAAAATGTATTATAATATACAGGGTACATTGATTCACACAACAAAGACTCGGTGATGCATTAAACAGAGCACATCGAATGAAACGTAGGGCGTCATGAACAAGAAGCAAGCGAGCTCGAAAAGTAGAGTACGCTATAAAACGAACTAATACAAAACTAAATATATACTCTCAGCCTGATTGCATTAGGGTTAGTATTATGCATCACAGGACCAAAAGTATATGGCCGGAAAGATACCGCTTATGCACAGTGATTGGCTAAACCAATCCCTCTAGGACCCACTAGCATCGCAATGGGGGGGTAATGAGACCTCAGGGTTAAGCTTAGCAGGTGGCCTTGATTATTTCCTATATTTCAACCTAGATATCTGACGTCCTAAGCTAAACACGAGTATTTTATATAGTGAAAGTTGGATGCTGCAGCGCTACCAACAATTGTGCATTCTACTTGAACCTCCCTTTTGACATTATATTTCACCACCTTGTTGCATTGGACCAGCGCATTTGCTTGGACCCGGCCATACATATCGTCTGCCATATTGCTTGATTACGAGCCCCTCTTCCCTCGCCGAATAGTGTGTCTTCCTCCTGATAGAAAGGTGTCCGAGGAGCTCTGATCTGCATGCAATTCTGTTGAGAGAAAGAGAGAAGAAGGAGAGCTAGAGAAGCTCCCGAACAACAAGACCCCTCCTTCGACCCATCGATCGCGATCCAAAGAAAACTCGCCTAGTCTCTAATCCCCGAACGACCTGGAAACCCGAATATTTTGCTAGTTCTGCCACTTGGGATATTCGCGGACGCTCCCCTAGGCATTCAGATTTGAACCACCAACACTCATCATATCACGAGGTCACTCAGAAAATCAGCGCCCTTCTCTCCCCAACAACCGCCATGGATCTGGGGACGCTGGGCGGCGATAAGCCACAGGAACTGCCGTCTGATCTCCCGCGCAATCTAAATGACCGACGGCCCGCCGCAGTCGAACATCTTGTACCTGAGACGGAAATGTACGACGGCTGGCAGGGCCAATCACAATTCCTGACATCCCCGATAACCTCGAAGCCGCTCGACTTTGGCGCACTATCGCTGAACGACAATGAAAGCTATTCCGAGGAAATCTCGACCGGCCCCAAAGATAGCGACACCCGTCTCATGGAAATGATGGCGGCCCAGGCTGCCCACCAGATTGGCCTCAGCTTCGAAGATGACGACGAGGTTGCGATAGACGACTCTCGGCCAGAAAAGGAGCGCAGAGATATGCTGCAGAAGGCACTGAACATGGCAGCTAGTAATGGCGATTTGGATCGTGTCAAGCGCATAGTCACTGGCAAGGCAAAAGCTTTGGTAGACGTCAATGCATTCGATGAGGACGGAACGCCGCCTTTGATTTATGCGGCCTGCTTTGTATGTGAATACCCTGTTCTTAAACCCCCCCCCCTCTCTTCTTCGATCTTCTCGTATCATGGGCCAGAAGCCAGCATGTCTTATGCCTTGAGAGTACCATTTCCACGGTATCCCCTCAACGAAACGAAATGGCGATTCTCTAAGCTAACAGTAAATGGCCCACCCCTGACTGGGGGGCTGTTATCTTTGATTTAGGGCCATGAACAAGTCGTTCAGGCTTTGATCGACGCTGGAGCTCAAGTAAATATCCAAGACTGCAACCAATGGACTGCGCTCATGTGGGCAATGACAAACCGCCACAAGGGAATAGCCAAGATTCTACTCGACTCCGGCGCCGAACCGCAAAAAAAGACATCCAGTGGCCGCACAGCATTCGACTTCTTATCACCAGATAGCGATATGGGTTTCTATCTTCATGACAGCGGCTACAACTGGGCTAGTCTAGGACTAGCCGAGGACTTTTACCAGCCCGGAATCTCACAGGACCGGTTTGAGGAGGAGATGGCTGAGCATGAACTTCACAGGCGCATGATGATGGACAGCGCGCGCGATCTAGAAGTTGATCTTGGCAATGTCGGCATGGATGATAAACCCGAGGTACGCAATAATACTGATAATACATGTGTGGAGATAAGCTTGTTTCTGACTGAGTGGTGCCATATAGTCTGCCGACGAGTTCGAGGAAGAAGAGGTTGCCGAGTTCGACTGGAGCAGGTGTCTCCACGACCAAATGTTTGTGTTCCAAGAATCGGAGCTCGACGCAATCCTCGACATAATCATCACCAACATGAAGCCGCAGCGCTCCATGAGCCAGAAGCCAGTTCCTGCCAACATGGTCTTTCTGAGCGCCCGATACGCCCATTACCATGCTAGCCATGAGCTGCTAGACCGGCTCATGATATCAGCCATGGACAAGATCAATGACGTTGTGGAACGGTCTCAGTGGGACATGACTATACTGGCGTTTTGGATTTCAAACGCTACACTACTGTTACACTATCTTAAAAAGGATGCCGGTTTGGTTGATGCGACGGCAGAGTACCAGGTACAGCTTGCGGAGCTGATCAACGAAATCTTCATTCTTATTGTTAGAGACGCTGAAAGACGACTTGACAAGGTTCTGGATGTTGCGATGCTTGACCACGAGACGATTCCCGGCTTTGAGAACATTGCGTTCCAGAACGAATGGAAGCTTTTCAAGCGCAAGCAAACAGTCAAGCAAGAGCCTCTGGAACGACGCCTTAGACCACCATCTCCAAAACAACGTGCCAAGCCAGCGCCACGAAACGTCACTTCGCTACTCTCGTCCACACTCTTTGTGTTAGACCTATACGATATCCATTCCGTCATTGTGTCACAGATCGTATCACAGCTGCTCTATTGGATCGGCGCTGAGCTGTTCAACCGCATCATGTCCAATCGGAAATATCTTGCACGCACCAAGGCCATGCAGATTCGCATGAATGTCTCGGTACTCGAAGACTGGGCGCGAGTGAATAACCGCTTGCCCGAGCACTATGAAGCCGGCGACATGAAGGCTAGTGGTGAGCCTACGGTCGAAGCTGCGCGGCGTCATCTAGCACCCGTCATCCAATTATTGCAATGGCTTCAGTGCTTCTCGTCTTTGGCGCCCGACGATCTCGAGGCTTTGGTAGACACGCTACAACAGCTCCGTCGACTGACTCCCCAGCAGCTCATCCACGCTGCCGCACATTACCGGCCCGAAGTTGGCGAGAAGGGACTACCGAAAAGTGCTCTAGACTATCTAGAGGCGATTCAAAAGGAAGCTACGCTTAAGCGCGACCGTCGCCGAAGCGCTATGTCGTTGGCTATGAGTATCAGCAGTATACCAGGCACTCCAGTGAGTAAGAACTTCAATAAGCTCAACAACGTGCCGATTCCTGAAGATATCTCGGTGCCAGGCACGCCGATCGGTGCAGGCAGCGTCATCAACATGGACCTCGAGGATGAGTCAGATGATGACGCGCCACACCACCTGCTACTTGATCCCGCTCTCATGCTACCTTTTACGCTTCCTTCATCCACAGACATGCTGGTCTCATATGGTGCTGGCTTCGGCGGGCTAAACCGTGAACGTGAGCGCAAGTACATTCCTACAGTACCACCAGAGTTCCTCACAAAACTAGAAATTGTTAGCGGGCCGCGCAAGGAGAAGCCGTTGTATGGAGAGCAGGATTGGGCGGATGAAGAGGTGTAGAGAGCCTAAAAGAAGGGAGGGAAGTAGGAGGAAGGAGAGGAAAAATTCCAAGATTTTTCCCATTGAAAGGGAATGAAAATATCGTTTTATTCTCTTTTTTTTCTTCTTTATTCTGAGTATTCATTGTCAGCTTTTACTAAATGAGTTCACCAACGCTAAATGGTGTGTACAATTCTTTAATTCTTTAATTCTTTTTCATTTGTTCTAGCAATGTTTTTTGCTTAGACTTTTGACTTTTTTTTTTTCGTCTTTCTAGGTTTGGTCTAACTTAGTGTTTCCAGTGATGACTGCAAACATAACATGAAATCAACGCTATTATTTAGATATAATTATACCTAATACATACAATATATTTGCAAACATACATATATCGTTTGTCATTTCAATATGCTATCTTCAAGGTGTCAATGTTTCATTTTATTCCTGTCTTTGGAGGGTTTTTTGGATTCCCTTCTCCACGAAAATAGAAGCATAAATAAAGAGCTGAATAGCCTTAAAATCGAATCTACCTCCGTTCAATCTGTAATACTGTCTAAGACAAAGGCTTGATTCAACATGGAGGTTCATGTGATGGATAATGCCCACTAAATGAAAGATATAGTGGCTACTTATATGCATAAGAGCAATATATCTCACACAATCTTTGTCTTATGCCTAAAGAAGAACGGTACAAGGAAAAGTATAAACTAATACATTGTGTCTCTAGTAGAGAGCAGGTGGTGTTCGTCTTATGATTCGACTATATCGTGTTCTATAGAGTAAATCATTATGACGAGGGGGCCAGCAAGGGAACAGCACGACAAATGAGCTTACAATGACCTTTGAATTTGATAAAGCTATTACTGGTAGGAAAGCAATCTCTTTAGGAAATAAATACTTTAGTTCAGGCATAACTAAAACTACGTATGATCTATTGCCTTTTATTTCTATGCAAAATGGGATCTCTCTACGGGCTAAGATTGCACACAATCGCTCATGCCATAGCTGCTCAACGATGTACAAATACACATGGGTAGAGGATAATCAAATATATTACAACTTATCCCTTATTTCACATAACGGCACAAGATAACTGATTAAGTGGCGGGTGGCGGACAGGTTGAGACACTACGAGAGGCCCTCTATAATACAAGTGCTTACTCCTTACATGAAGCACATAACTTCATATTTCTTTTCGGGAGCATCACGAGCGTAGTTGGTTTGTTTATATTATGCAACAACTAAAGATACATGTAATAAGAAATTAGTACAAAATTCTGTTGGAAAATAGACTGCTAAACTAAAAGTTGTAACTTTGATACAAAAACCAACATAAAATGCACACAAAGTCGCGTTTCGGCGCGTCAACTCTCTGTATTGATATTACCGTGTATGGCTTTTTTTGTATTCCGTTGTGTTCGGAGCCCTAAATTTTAGTAAGTCTTAGGTAGCATTGTTCTTTCATACAACAAGAACTTGTTTTGGACATACTAATATAGTGTATCTTTATTCTCTTATGCATACTAGCTTATCGTCCTTCAGAGGGTCCCTTTTTATATTATATAACTACAACTAAACAACTTCTGAGGGCCACCATAGGCTTTATTTCTTCGGTTGTTCTACTAATATTGTGATAAAATTGTAGTATTCCTATACAAAGCAGGTATGGAGAAAGAATATTCGAAGTAAAAGTTTGTTTGTTTGAACGAAAGTCCTTCCCTCCTCCTTCGTTCTTCCCATGTATTCATGTATCAACAGCAACCAAGTCTTGAACTTGGTTAACACTACGGTGTAGAAGTTTAGAATACCGAGCAACAATGGATGGCCCTCGTCCGGACTAGGATCAGTGGATTTTGGTTCCACCATCTACAAATATATACACATAGATATATACTTGGAGCTCAGAAAGAAGAATACATATTAGTAGATATAACTACTACTAGAATATTCGTTCCTGCTTTCTTACCAACTGGGGGCTTGCTTGGAAATCGTGAGGCTAGCGCACAAACAGAAGTGCATGCATAGTGCATAAGAGTGAGATGAGATTTTTTTTCTCATGCATCTTTTTTTTCTTCTGTAGGGGTCAGTCTCCATAGAACGATATCAAAGGAACTCCGGGGACCTTGGCAAGAAAAAATAAAAGTCATCAACTATCATTTCTTTCGAGTTGATGCGTTGGCAAGCTATGGGCAATTCATGTGATGACCTACAGGAAAACTCCCCTGTCACTATCATATTCTAAGAAAAAAAGAGTTCTGTATGCCCATAACATTCTAGATATGATTCTCTCTGATAGCTATTTCTCATACCTATTGTCTTAGACTTTCAAAAAGCGGTCAGGGCCTAAACGGGCAGATACAGTCTCGTAAAATACTGTAATTACACTACTAAGTACGTATTTGGTATCAATAGCACCATGCCCGGCACTAAAAAACTGGCATACAGATATATAGACAATAGCCATGAATAGCAACTGCAGGAACCCGCCGAACAGGTACTATTTGTAGGAGCCACTGTAACAACGGCAAGTGAGAGTCTAGTATGTCCACATAGCTACCAAGTCAGTAGTAGTCAAGAATAAACCAACCAGCCACGCTCTTTTCTTGATTTGTTAGTCTTATTATCTCCTCATATGAAAGGATCTCGGAATATGAATAACATTGACATAACATATCATCTATAAGCAGCAAGCAGAAGTTCCGGAAGAATGCGTTTGACAGCAGACAGATGGAATATACATATATGCTGACATACTACCAAAACGTATGCACAAATATGTACGTCAGTACACATGGTGTCAGATTTGTTTCCACAGTAGAGTTATTGTTCAATGTCTCGTCTGCAAATGGGCAGATAGTTAACTGGTCACTATAATATTGTGTATCTACAGGAATATTCAAAAGCAAACCACGTCAGAGTATGAGGTACCATATTTTATTCTCGTGGTTACAGCTGCAGCTAGAATCATGTAGATGGACCGTTTTCAGTAGCCAGATCGGATATTATGATTTGGTGAGACGGTCTGGTCAATCAGTGTAATTCTGTGTCAAGTGAAATGCAAGCCTTGAGTCAAGCAGGCAAACTTACAAATATATGATCTTTAGAGGATTTGACTTGGGAGGAACAGAAAAAATTGAAGAAAAGGGCCGGTTTTTGTGAAAAAAGAAGGCAAGGGACGGGGAACTTAGTAGAGAGAACTAGAACTGCATGTAAGTGGATCAAATTACTTCTTTTTTTTCTCAACACATATAGATCTTCTACTTGGGTTTTCACATGCTCCATTGTGAATATTACATGAAGACAGGATCTAAGTAAGAAAAAAAGAAAAACCTTTTCATGTGGATGAAATGAAAAATACAAGTAGTTGATAACTATATAGTTTGTGTGTAAATGCCTAGTGGCTGAGGAGAAAAAGGACGTCGTATTTTCAGAGATATAGTCTTGGTAACAAGAGCCTTCTCTCCTAGTCATATTGTATAGGGATGAAGTACCGTAGTGTTTTCATAGTATGATAACCATGCTGAATAACTCGATCATAGTAAATCATTTTCTAAGAAAAGGTAAGGACTTTCACTTCAGCTGATATTCTTCATGGCTCCGCTATATAGTGCATGGCCCGAAAACCTCAAGGGATACATGGATGACGGCATATGGCGAATCAGTGGTAAAGACTATCCCACATGTACAAGCGGACTTGAGAAAGTAATGAAGTACACAGTGG
>RHLR01000231.1:0-29345 GCA_009806335.1 Davidsoniella australis | reverse complement strand
CATTCTGTTGCCTGCAAGTTATGTCTTTTCCATATTATGGTATAACCCTTAGGTGCCATGTAGTTATCTACTAACACAAAAGAACAGATACAAAAGCAAACAAAATTACATTTGCTAGTTTCTACTTCATAATCATGTCTATATACATGTCCCCTTTTAACCAATTCGTCGTTTCCAATTCAGATGAACGAAATTTTCCATACGAGATACATGACGAACATGAAATTCTCCTCGTATCTTAGAGCATCCAACCAATAAGATAAAATAGCATTTCTTCATCAAAAATTGGTTTTTGTACATTCGTCCTTGGATATCTTATGATATGTATATAGGAGTTAACGATATGAAAAACCAAAGTTAAATGTATTTCGATGAGTCTTTGTAAATTAGCCAGTGAATAATCTGGCTTGAGGCCTATGTTCATTTAGATTATTCTGACATGAGACATTTCATACTGAACAAAAAACCATTCATGTCGGAATATCTAGGGTTACGTATCTTAACCCTACAATATGATGATATAGTGATGTAGTGTGTGAAGTCTTTTTAAAAATAAATCATTCATTATGGAGCTATAGAGCCATGAAGTTTTGTGAAGTTTTAATTAAGTATGAATTTTGATATTAATATACAAGAAGAGGATAATTACGAAACCAACAAGACATTTTTTGCTACTGCCCATCTCTAATACGAGTCATCGCCACTAGCGTCTTCATTGTAACTTATAGTCTGTACGGTTCGACGGGGTGACGTTCCAGAAACCTTAATACTAGACCCGACGGTAGTCGAGGAGTGTGTCACTTTAAGCTTGAGCTTCAACTTGACTCCAGAGCCAGTATTTCTAGCGTTGACACAGTCGCCAAGTTCCAAAAGTCGTGAGGGAGAAGTTGCGATGATGGTGCTGGCACCGGTGATGGCGTTGGTAATAGTTTTGATAGTGGCTTTGGTAGTAGCAGTAGTAGCGGCAGTAGTATTGGTATGCAACACAGGCGCCTTATTCAGGGTAGCTAGCGAGTCAACTAGATGTTGCTTCTTGGCTGGGGGCAAGCTTTCGGCTTCATCTTTGATATGAGATAGATCAGGATTAGAAATAGGAAGACCACTATCAGGAGTATTACCAGAGACGGTGTTGGGTATAGGGTTCATCTGTAGAAGGTAATTCTTGTAGCTAATGATCATATCTCGGCAGTTTTTTTCATAAATTGCCCGTTCCTCTGGAGATAGTTCACGCCACATACGCGAGGCCATCTGAGAAACGTCCTTGGAGGGCACCTTATTTCCCTTAGCTGAGGAACGCCGCTTAGCTATGCATCGCTTACGGATAAGATCGTTGTTCTCTCGGCGAAAAAGAGAATAAGCGTTAGGTGGAGGTGGGCGTGGTAAATCTATGTTCGTTTGCTGTACATGTTGTTGCTGTTGAAGTAGAGATGCGGTTTCAGTGCTGCCAAGTTGTGTTTTAGAAGACAATGAGCGCCGAGAGTTGTGCTGCTTAGATGAGGGCGATTGTTCACTAGTTGTGCTAGGTGATAATGCAGAAACTTTCCGCTTAAGAGAGTTACTGTTTGATACCCCGACAGAACTAGGAAATAGAGGCTCCGGAACTCGAAGTGGACCGAATATGGCATCGAAGACCTCAGAGGCAGCACGGAGACCGGACATATAAGCGCCATGAACCGTTGCTGGATGTGTCGCCATGGTGTGTTCGCCAGCAAATATAAGATTGCCAAGTGGTTTCGCTAGTTTGTCGTAGTCATCCCACTTCATGTCTGGACCTGAAGATGAGTAGCTTCCAAGAGAATATGGATCAGAGGCCCAGCGTGTAACGATGACTTCTCGAGGACATGGCACATCTTCGCCAAATACCTTGCGAAGTAGCGCGGTTGCCTCGCGAACTAAACTCTCGTCATCTTCCTTCTCTGTAGCATATCCTGCTTTGCCGGCCATCAAAGCGACTAGACAGGGTAAACCTGCACTCTCTGAGACATTGAACCACTGGAATAACCGGCCTCGGTTCTCAGAGTATTCACTTTGCAAGACACTGTCTGGGTTATTGGGATTTTGTAGAACGCCAAAAATATCTCGATCAGTCTCCCAGAATGGCTCTTGATAGGTCAAGATGACTTTGTTCAAAACACCATAGCCGACGCGCTCAATGGCGCTTTGCTTCCACTCGGGGATTTTAGGCTCAAAGCAAATATTGCCTGCTTTCAAGACTCCAAGGGGTACTGTACACACAACGTGATCGGCCTCTATTTGAGTACCGTCTTGGCACACAATGGTGGCCTTCTTGTTGTTGTCCTGGCCGGCGGTAGAGTCATACTTGATTGTCTGAACTGGAGCTAAGAACCTGCAATCGAGAGGTTTTGGGCACAACTGTAGACCCCTTGCCACGGACTGATATCCACCAATGACCATTGTATGTTTGCCTTCCCATTCATTACCGGCATCGATGTCCCAACCACCAAGACTGAGATTATGAAGGTCGGTGGCGTTGCTGTACTCAAGATTAGCAACGTGCCAATTGAGAAGCCGGTAGTGAACAGGATCAAGATTAACGATGTCGGCATACTGGGTGATGGCATCTTCGAATACAGAGCCCATACAAGCATTTTTGGTATGTGCTGCGGCATCTAGGTTGATGGTTTTGGCTGATTTGACATTAGTCTTGAGCTTCCAACCTAGTTCCCGTGCTTTATATGCAGCATGCCCATACTTGGATTGTTCACCAACAGCACGTATGCTAGTAGAGCCTAGACTGCGTTCGAAAGCACACGAAATACCGTTGGCAGCGTCCACTTGACCCAATGTCCGAATACCAACAGGTGGATTCTCAAGACCTTTGGTGATGGTATGTATATCACCTACGACCCACTGAGGCATGCGAATATCATACTTGTATTCGCTGACACGGTCAAGCGAGTCGTTGAACAAGTGTTCTACGAGTTGGTCGGCATTGAGGTCAACTGGGAGGCCGTCCGAATCGTAAAGAGTAGTCTCTGGCCTGAGATTATGATATGGAAGGCCAAGCTGGCCACGCACAAGAAAATTGAGAGGATTTCCATGAAATCCTGTGATGATCATGCCGCCCATTTCAGCTGCACATCGTGAGCCTCCAAAGCCAGAACTAGGAGAAAGAGCGGATGTGAAAGGCTTAGAGTAGACTCGGCCACCAACACGACCTCGAGCCTCTACCACAATGATACGTGGAGGATCCTCATCGTTTTCGGTGATATCGGAGTGATATTGTTGGAACAAGCCGTCAAGTTGACGAGCACAACCAAGGCCAGATATCCCGGCCCCAATAACGACAATGGTTCTTTGTTTACGGGGGGAGGCGCTATGTTGGGATTGAGAGCTGATTTGAGGATAAGACACGCAGCCATAATTGATGAAGCCATTACGGACGAGCCAATCGTAGCATAGAGATGCCACCTCAAACCACTGTTGACTAGCACATGCGATCGCTTCTTCCCGCATCACAGCAACTTGAGGATTGCGCACCCACAATCTCAAGATACTATTCCGGAGCTGAAGATACGTAGTAACCTGACCTTGAGTGATATGCGGTCTCAATAGCATATTTTCGCCTTTGTGTAGCACGTATGGATTCAGCCGGCACATCTCGGCGGCTTTGATGCATTGAGTAGCATATTCTTGTGCTGATACCCCGGAAGGTAGTGAAGGCCTTGGCTTGATGGGTGGTTGTGAGGGGACCTTGGATTTGGGCGGCGGACGCAAGGGGCAAAGAGATGAATGAGAAGATATATTTTTGGAGGCAGAGGTGGTGATAAAATGTGTTTGAAGTAGTGGCGACATAGCCTCGTGACCTTCAACTAGGCCGGCGGGAGTAGTAGCCTTGCTGGCAATATTTGAGGCTGTGGATAGGATATCCGACTGAACGGAGGGGTTATGCTGAGATGGAGTGGCTGAAGAGCGGCTATTATTTGAGACGTTGTCTGCCATAAGTATTGAGGGGAGGTCGTGAGATGTCAAGGTCAGGCTATCATCAACATGGTCAATGGTATGATCATTTGTATTGTTGATAGTATGGCCATGATTATAGTCTCTGTAAACATGTTAGAGAAATGGTGCGATATGATATGAGAGATACGATGATGTTACTCACCCCGATATATGAGATGAGACGGCTGAGAGAGATGAGGTGTTATCATCATTGCCATGACGACTTAGATCATCGGCATCCATGACATCGTCTGCATCACTCAACTGTGAGGCTTCTGATTCATACTCAGTCAACGATGACATGGAAGTTTCTGAATATAATAGTGACTTGGGTTGTGGAGCAGCCGAGAAAGACTCCGTAGTTGGTCGCAATGACGGAAGGCTATCGAAGACAGGCTGGTGTCTATCGGCTTCAGCAGGGGCAACGTGGTGAGTGGCATTAGGCGGCACAGCCGGGGCCGACCCCGGTACAGACAACGAGGTCTCGGGACTTATACTCATAACAGGCGAGGCAAAATGTGTACTGCAATACTATGATATGCTAATAGGCAAAGTTGGTGGTATGAGAACGCGAGTTGCTGACCTTGAACCTCCCCGTAGTGCGGCGAATAAGAAGAGAAGAAGAAGAAGAAGAAGAAGAAGAAGAAGAAGAGGGCCAAGGTGGGAATGAGGTGCTATGAGCCGGATTGATAGACGACGGCAGCGCTGCTGGCAGTTACTATGCGAGGATGACCCATAACACACAACTTGAGTATCTGTAGCTGGCCAGAAACGCACCACCGGTCCATGATCTTGCAAGAGCAGAAGGCAGGGACGGCGGTAGCGAATGGATGAGACGGGGGGAGACGGGATGTGGGTGGGAAGCAATGTCAAGTGGCCAGACTCAAACGAGTGACAGCGGGACTAAAAGTCGGGGCTAGAGAAGAAAGAAGAAGAAGAATGTCAGCGCCGGCCTGATATAGCTGATATCGAGAGTAGAGACAGTGATGAGAGAGAGAAAGAGGATAGGATAGGGTCTGTATGAGGGAGGGCAAAAGAGGAGAGCAACCAGCCACTATAATGGCTCATTGGAGCATACTAACAGAAAAAGGTCTAATCACAATAAGCGTAGTAGTCTCTGTAAGTATGTAGTAAGTAAACCTGGCCGGCCGGAAATGCAGCAGAGATGCTGAGATGCCGTATCGTCACAGACTACCAGAGCCTGTCTTCTCGAAAGAATGCCGTGATAGCGATAAAGGCGGTCCAAGGGCCTGGTCTGGACTGGATATAAATTGACTTGATGCTAAATTTGTTGGCGGATTTTTTGTCTTTAGCCGTAATTTTGATGGTTTTTTTTTGGCCCTTCAAATTCGCTGTTATGGGCAGTTTTTTTTTTCGTTGCGACAAAATTTACGAGCAAGGGAGAAAAATAACAAAAAAGACTAGGGTAGGAAAAAAGGGATTTGTTTTTGGAACGCTAATTTTAAAGACTCTATAAGACGATTCCGCCCGAATTTCACAGCGACAATTAGAAATTTATAGATACCGAGTAGATAAACAGACTGGCCGACTCATTTTTATATGAGAAATAGGAGCAAAAAGAGCATAACAATCCAGACGTCTTTTCAAGTACTTGCGCTTTAGAGTTCTTGCGCCCTCGTCACTGGCAACCAAGTTATGGGGCCCGTCGCAACATCCCATAGGCTCAATTTAGGTCTGACTAAGCAAATGTCCCACTTTTCACCACCATCCATTCTTCGAATTTAACTGACGATAGTCGACTACTATACGGCCCATTATGACTTCATAAGGCGGGAGACGATAAGCCATATTTAACAAACTATAAGACGAGATTGATGTTATATAAAAACGAATTCAAACTCCCAACAATCAAGGTGAAAGGTATATCAATTTCAATAAAGACCAAGCCATCGTATTGTATATGGTTCTCTTATGGCTCCTCTTGAAAATTATAAGAGCCAGTATGGTTTAATTTAAATAGTGCTTCTTTGGCTTGCTTCTCCTCGTCCACCTGAACGCTTTTTAGGTTCGTAGTCCATACCTATAGCTTCATAAAGTCAGTCAAGTGAATGATTGGCTGTATTTACACAAACTGCGTCATCTGATATCACAATATCCATCAAGTTTTAAATAATAATGTTGGTCGATTTCTCTTTGACTAGAATCAAGAACAACAACAGAGTTAATTAACATAACTATATCTATTAAGTCTGGTTTCCCTCATATTACATAAGTACAAAGACCCAACAAAGAACATCATATGTGCAAAAACAGGTTCTGAAGGCAGCACAACTTTACTTTTAATCACGGAAACATTATTATTAAGGACACTAGAGACACTATTTTGCTATTATAACTAATGGGATAAAAAGGCTGGTATAACTATTTCCCATCTACAAGTAGAGAAGGTTCGCAGCCCTTCCACCTATATAGTATCACGGATAGGTTGCGCAGGTTCCTTGGCGTATGAGCCAGTTTCGATCGCCGCATCCATCATCCTATTGCCGCTGATTATGGACGTTGTGCAGATGACAATGTTACGTTTATCTATAAAGAAACAATTCTCTTTGTTAGTTATCAAGAATCCAGATATAGACTCATGAGTGTCCTTGATATTTGCCTAAGAACTTACCTTCTTCTTTCTTCGCAATAAAGCGTAGGGCGGCGATCTCGGCAAAGGTCACACCACCAACAAACACGACAAATACAGTCTGCTTATCTTTGTTTCCAGACAGAAGAGCCTGGGCTTTAACCGCCTTATCCTCGCCTTTCTGCATCTCGTAAAACGTTGGTCCGCGAACATGTTTGACGGCATCTTCAAAGCCATGCCAACCCTGCGCATTGGCTCCAACAGCAGATAAAGGCGCAGGTGTTGCGCCGCTCGATTTTATAACAGTGTTAAGATACTGTTTCTGTAAAACACATTGTACTAGACGGACAGATAGAGGGGCATAACCACTGTAAACATAAGCAATATCGTTTGGGTCATCCTCCTTGACTTCATCCACTATCAAGCGAAGCTGGCGTCTGAGATATGTGTAATTAGTCTTTTCCCCCACGACGCCTGCCCCGGCAGTCAATGGTATGACGTTTGAAAGTGGCGATGTTCTTGATAGTATGAGCTGTAACTTCTCAAGCTTCATCAAAGTGAGCATGTGCTGATAGCCGTATCCTTGTAGGATAAGGCGGCGGAATTGCTCGAATTCCTTGGGCTTGATTCCGCCAGATACACATGAATATATACACAAAAGACGTAACACTTCACGCAGTGGAGTATCACGCGCGATGAGTTCCTCGATACTGTCGAATTGTGATGAGGGATCAGCACCGGCAGCCAAGTTTTGCTGGACCTCGAGAAGACCCTTGAACAAATCAGTTCTAGTGTGTTTAATGATCTCTTCTGCGAGGCCACTGTGAATTCGTAAGCTTTGCTGCTCTGCTTGGAAGGCAGGTAGATTTCCAACAAACTCTTTTAACTCAGCAATTGTTTGCGAACTTTGCTTGACCTCGTAGTCCTTTTGGACCTTTTGGAGCCGCCGTGCTACCTTGTTGAGAAGGCTGCCGACAATAGCAAAATTGGCATCACGAAGCTGGTCATAGAGCTTATCAGACGAATCTAATTGTATGGCACGTTTCCGTGTTTGTGAACTTGTGTTGGATGTCGGTGGTTGAGCACCAACAACTGTAGTATCTACCTTGGCCTGGCTGTTATTGATACCAAAAACCTCGTCCAAGAGACCTTCGTAAGTTAGTTGTGTAAGTAGAGGAGTTACAAAATCAACTTCTCTGTCGATGATGATGACGCTCTCCAAATATGTGCTAGGAGTGAGCCTTGGACGACTTTTATCTGTGGGATCTTCACTAGCAAGTGCTTCTTGGCGCATGCGCCCAAGGATTTCGGCGACTCGTTTGGCATGATCTCCTTTGCCGATTATGCGTGGGAATAGGCCGTGTGCATGTTGAATTTCCATCAGGGCTCGTGATATCAGGAACAACGGCGTCACATCGTTGGCAAGATATAGATCGTGGAAGGTGTTGTCTAACTCTAGAGATAGAACATCATGCTCTAGGGGAAAGAAAGAGAGGGGTAGTTCTGATATAGTCACATCACCCATGACGCCAGCTTCCTCGAGTAATCTATCGGAGACAAGAGTTCGGCGGGGAACCCAAAAAATGTGAAAGTCATGGCCGGTTTGGCTTTCCCGGCGCAATCTATTTATTTGGTCTATGGATATGTTAGTTATGTCTTCACATGATTAAGATGTGGTGCCGGGTCTAGTGTAAGTGTAGAGTCGCAGCTATGAATGGCGTAGTGATAGCACTTTGAGCGTAATGTGCAATTCTATACATTGAATTGGAGATATACAATGAAAATGGTATGGCATAGCGGGCCATGGGAGGGTGCTGTGAGCAGGGTTGAGCATTATCACATGGGAAATGTGATGCTATGAGAACTACGGACCTGCGATCACCGGAGCATGATGCCCGCCTTCACCACGAGCGATGAAAATGATGTTTCGTTGTGACGTATCGGCATTATCGTTTTCGAGGACAAAGAACTTGTCAACTCCGTATTCCTGAAGCGTCGTGACTTTGACGATGGTTCCGATCGGGCCTACTAGGCTGCGATCGATGATGAGATTCTTCTTGCCGCGAACCTATCAAAGATGTGGGCGCAACACAAGAGAGCTTCAGATTAGCTTCAGCCCATGGTAGAGAATATGAGTGTGTATACGAGCATGCATATGTTTGTGTTTGGGGCGATGTAAAATGAATGGCGCAGCTAGAGCGGACGATGGGCTGCTATCACGTAATCGTTGAGACGGCGTCATAGGCGGCCTACTGGCTAGCTTGGGCCTTGGTCGCTATAGATAGATATGGGTGGACAGTAGAGTTGAGGACGAGCTTACCCCTTCCAGCAAGGCTTTCCGGGCTTTCTCTCGGATCTGATCAATGCTGAATCCCGGCCGAGGAGACATGATGGGCTTACATGCGACGGCGAATATCTGGACAGCGAGAAAAATAAACACGGGCGAACTGGGCGAGACAAGCAGAATGTGGGCAGGCGGGAATGCGATTGCGATCGATGGACTGGCAAATAGAGTCCAAACACAAAGCACCAAAAAGAAGCTCCAGCTTACTTTGAGCTTACTTTGAGAGACCTAGCTCTTGAATAGCCGATGATTTGCCGGTCACCAAAGCTAAGCGTGCGCTTTTGCGCTTACTACTACAAACACAGGACATTGCTCTCAGAAAATAGCGGCCGATGTAGACGACACCAATATTTTTATGTTGTTAATTAGATCATTATTCTATGCTAAGTCATTGTATTATGAATATCCGGTGCCGATGAGGCGTTAGTCGCTCTCATTCTGTCTGTTCATTGTTCACATGAGAGAATCCCGATCTTGCGACAAAACCTCACAGCCGACCAATAGCCTATACTAAACAGAGAGATAATCACTGTTGGGATTGCTGCTGTTGACGGCGATGGTCATATCTAGATTGTAGTATTACACGCTTTGGGGGCTATTGGGACGTGACAAGTCTTCGTTGGGGCCGTTGGGACTATCATAGCTCACAAGGCCTTGTGGGCGAGAAGTTGTAGTGGGATGAGGACCTTGGGCTTTGGCAGGCTTCAAGGGTGAGGGGTTTCATGTTGAGACAAGCCCAATACCAGTGGCACTGCTGGCGCATCCGATAGCCCTGTAGACATTATCTTACACGCCGTTATCGTGGTAAAGAAAGTTGATGTCTCGGGGACGGAGCCGGTTGTTACGGACGAAGTCATCGTTACCAAAGGGGCGCTCGTTCTTGGTGTTGCCAGTAAGCATGCTCTGCAGGCTCATACAGACACTCTCAACATTTTGGACAGGACTCCAACCTTGTGAACCCAGCAGGTCCAGGCAAATGATGCCATTGGAGTAGATGTGAGGATGTATCGGGACGCTACGTGGTGGCTCGGTGGTCTGTTCAAAGGTGACCTCTGGGGCCTCTATAGGCATATAGCATGTTAGAAGTGCTAGTTATCAACGGGGTGGCTATGATGCTACCATAGTGGTACTGGTAGTACATAGTGTAGCTAGCCACAGTGATGATTGTGATAATAGCATGCTTTCAGCGTCTAGGGTTGCGTACCAATAGGGTATTGATCGGAAAATACGAATTTGAGGCGGTACGTTTGGTTCTGGTACAGTGGGTTGCCATCAAGGACTTCGATATCAAGATACCATTTTTCAAAGTTATCGGCGGCGACGAGACTGATACCTGGAGGCAGCGAGTTATAAATCTAGGCATAGTGAGCTACTGTCATCCTTGGGTAATTGGGTGTGTATCCTCAAGGTATGTGATTTTTGGGATAACGGAAGTGGAGGAGGGAGAGAGGGAGCTATACCTTGTTGAGCTCTTTAGAGAGCCGCTTGCTGGCGAAAGTTGAAGCCATATCTTAGAGGGGGATGTGGCCGATGTGAAAAACGAAAGTATATGTGTGACTCTGGTAGTTAATCGCAAGCGTTGTTTGGCACGTTGGTGCAAGTGGAGTGATACCAGCTTTAAGTAAAGACAAGCAGACAGACTGGAAACGGTAGACAGGCAGACAGACAGATTGGCAGACAAATAGCTGGGTAGGATAGGCAGACAGGCAGTTAAAAGCAAGCCGTGCAGTGCAAGAGACAATAGCGATGGTTGGCAGAGGAGAACCAAGGATGGGCAATGGAACAATAAACGACAATAGCCTAGCTGGAAGAATGGGAAAATGTTGATGGTGTAAATTCAGGTCGCCCGTGACGTCGGTAGTTCGTATTGTATGCGCCAGTTCACGCGCCGCCGCTACGCTATACAA
Source organism: Davidsoniella australis (assembly GCA_009806335.1). NCBI lineage: Eukaryota > Fungi > Ascomycota > Sordariomycetes > Microascales > Ceratocystidaceae > Davidsoniella > Davidsoniella australis. The sequence goes on along the minus strand of RHLR01000231.1, from coordinate 18,541 downwards.
CTATGTGAAGATGCAGATGAAAGTATGGGAGTAAATTTCAGAGGAAAACAGACGTCATGTATGCAGTAGCAACAACAAGCAACAGTAGCAGTATAATTTCGAGTAGAAATTAGCGGAAATGGACGCAATGGACGGGAGGCTTGTAAAATAGAGAGTGGGTGGCGGGCTGGCCAGTGCAGTAGTGCAGTGCAGTGCGGGCAGCTTGGTAGTAGAATTCAGTGCAATCTAGCAGCCGTAGTGATGTTGCCGTGCGCTAAAAGTCGGACAGGATGCAAGCGCGGCTGGAATAGAAACGCGGATGGCAGTCAACATTGTATGATAGAGCTTGACTTTGGTGCAAGGCCGGCGAGGAGTCGGTAGAGACGTTCTCTAGAGAACTGAGGAGGGGTAATTGGCATGGATTTAGAAGGCTTAGAGGAGCTACAGAGCGTTACAGTCAGTGATTTAGCGAAGGCTACAGTAAATTACAGGTGATAAACAGCCCAATAGTATGTGGAGTACTAGAAACATAGCTAACACCCACAAAGATTCCTGGATCGGGCTGCTGTTTGAGGCTGTTTGAGGCGCCTATACATGCAAAACTCAGCGAAGACAGCCTAGTATATAGTTGTATGAAAATACATAAAGAATATTGATCATCAGAATCACCTAATTAGGAAGGCGGGAAGGCACGGACCACGTTATGGCTATGCTCTCTTGTAGACTTTTCAATTCTAGCACCAAATGCTCCTACATACATACGTGGTATGCTACCTAGGTTTGTTCTAGTGCCTATATATGTTTGGATTGGTGCTTACTACAGCGGTTTTTGTGAAAGCCATTTCCAGTGAACAACAAACACATATAAGTCTTCCGCATTCTAGGCCATCTACTATACTTCATGTGATACAACATGCACACACTAGTGCATGCATGTGGCGTATATAGATACATATGTATGTAGTCTTATAAGATATATATATGTAGAAACAGCTCGCAAAGCGTAGTCTGGAAAGGAAAACAAGCAGAGAAACACCCAAATGTATGCACTTCCGACACAGCCATCTACGAGACTCGATGCACACAATCCATCAATGCAGATGTACCGCCAGCTTTGTTTGTATAACAAAGACCAACTACTAATCACCTGTTGTAGCCCTCTGTGTAGCAGGCTGTCTATGGCTATGGTCAGCACCCCTACCCGGCATCCACTAAAACTCCGAGGAGCCAAGACGGAAGCGGCGCATCTGATCATGACGTTGGACAGAGATGAATGGCGCGTGCATCAAGTTATCTATTCAACAACCATCCGAAGAGAGAAGAGGCCACGCCCGTCTCGCCTTGTCTGGGAACGAAGATCGTGCCGTCATGGTCTCCTCAGATCCAGTGGTGAAACAGCGAGCTCTACGTCAGCCAACAAATGCCATGATACGGTCGCCCTTGGTTCTACTAACCTAGAGCGAGATAGGCTGCAGAGTCCGGCGGCCGATCCATGGCAAGCATTAAGTTGTCTGCATACACCGCGCTGTTGATCCCACGGTTCTGGGAGGTTGAAGATATATAAGATGTGCGAGGACAAACACTGTCCTTCAATGCTAAGATAACAGCAGCCCATCATCATTCTACTAACAGATTTGCATGTGTTGCACCGGCTCGAGTGGACATTTCTTTTAGCTTGATTAGTAGCATTGTCGGACACAAAGTCTCACTTTCCACATGTACATATATGATGTCAATATGCGAATAGAATATGACGAAGGCACATATCAGACGCAGTAGCATTAGAATTAAGAGTACGTCGACATGACTACTAATTAGTATCAGCTTCATAGAGCATCAGCACCCTAGTCGTAGGAACTTCGGGTTCCCGGAAGTAGCCATTGAGGAAGGCCCAAGCATAAAAGCTAGCACCCATTTATATACGGACAAGTCAATATCAAACTTTTAATAGACATCAGAAATGCTTCTGATATACTGCTCAACTCAAGGAAAGGGAAATGATCGTTTCTCCTAGATAACCCAAGTATATTTGCTTCTCAGGTGTACAGACATGCATATGTGCTCTTCGGCTGAAAGCAGCAATAACCCCGTCCAGCCCTTTATTGTGTAAAACTATAGAGAGAGAGAGAGAGAGAGAGATGACTTCAGGCTTTGGGTTTATTCAGCCAGCTACTTTCTCCTTATCAGCACTCAGCCATCGTGACCGTTCCTCAGTTTATTCTCCCTAGGCATTATCCTCTGTCATACATCCCATCAAACTATATCAAATTTCAGCAAATCTCAAATCCCCCGCCGTCCCAGCCCCATCTTCATCTTACCGAGTTGCTGGTTGGTTGGTTTGTTTACTAGTATACGACTCGCAACTGCTAATAGACTACTAATATATGCTGATTTGTCGGTTGCCCTCCCTGCCAAATCGGCCAGCCTCGCAGTAGCAACGTTCGTCTCATCGGCATTTTTGTTTTCTCTAGGCTTTTGCGCCCTGCAGCTTTTGAGGTGAAAGCCGGCAAGAAAAGGCTAGCAAAAGCCCGTAAAAGCCTGGCACCAAGAAAGGACCTTGCCCAGCTTGCCGTAAGCCTGCCCATGTTACGTCAACCCGAAGAGCAGCGGATAGTAGCAAATTCCACTACTAACTAGCTTGCCCCTGTCGCCACCAGCAAGCACTTGTCTGGCTTAACTAATTGGCCAGGCCGATCCTGTATCCTGTTATTCTGGTATTATTCTGTGCTAGTCTTTCTATTGATGCACATATACATTGTACATCCTTAGACAGTCTTTGATCCCTCCCGCCGCAAGTCCCAAACAGCCCCTCGATTTCGACTCAGCCCCGCGCAGAGAAAACGAGAAGAAAAGAAGAAGCAAGAAAAGAAGTCTGCCAGGTCAAGTCGCACCCAATCCACCCACACCCCCGGAGAAAAAAAAAAGAAGTGAGAGACAAAGCAGCCTAGCTTGCATCTCTTACTGAACGAGACGAGCCTGAACCGTCCTAGTCCTAGTTCCAGTTGTTGCGACAGGCATTGCTCGTGCGTTTCCTGGCTCTTATTATCAGCTGGCAGCTCCTTCACTTTTCGCAACGCAGACCCGTCGTAGCTTTTCTACTAGTTGTACGTCCTCTCTCGATCCTCGTTTCTTTTGTTTTATACCCACTGCCCAGCTTTTTTTCTATCTTTTTTCTGATATTGCTATTCGACTGTCTCTAAAAAAAAAATACAAAGTTGATCTAGTTCTATATTTCTTTATATATTCTGCTGTTGCTAGTCTTCGCGCCATCGACTGCCCGCCCACCTTCTTTCTACTTACCTATCTCTGAGACTACTTGATCTTCCCCTCTTTCGCTATCAACATGGCGACCAGTAAGTGATGCCCCGTCTTGAAACCTGACAAGAGCCCGACGTCTCCTAGCTAGGTCCAGCTCAGGCATTACTCCAACAGCAATCGTCAATAGCTGTGACAGTAGTATCAGCAATACTATATGAAGATACTGCTCATCTTAACATGATGCCTAGGGCGAGCATAAGTGCCGTCTATCCGCTCATGTCCGCTGCCTGCATTGCATCGGAATCAAAGCCTCATTAGATACCTTGCTAACCATGTTTTCTTTCTGTTCTATTTTAGACTGGCTCAACAAATTAACAGGTCAGCCTGATTGCTACAAAAAGAAGTGCGTCCAAGTTCCCTGATGTACTCTATTCTCCGCCATTGCCACCTTTGCAATTCTTGTCGTCGTTAATTGTCGTTATCTTGTTTTTGCGCCTTTCGAGACCTCAACCAATTCTTCTTGCCTGCTTTCGCCATCGCTATCTCTCCCTTGCTCCCTAATCGAAGGCATTGGCTTCTGCGTGCTACCTATATATTAACATCATGTCTGACACTAGGTACAACTATGATTTCGGCAAGACCCTTGGTGCTGGTACTTACGGTATCGTCCGTGAAGCTACTTGCGCTCAGGGCAAGGTCGCCATCAAGATCATTCTAAAGAAGAGTGTCAAGGGCAACGAGCAAATGGTCTACGACGAGCTCTCACTGCTTCAGGAGCTCAAACACCCGCACATTGTCAAGTTCGTCGATTGGTTCGAGTCAAAAGTGAGCCCAATCCGCACGCAAGTCTTTCGTTAGTTTCTCTAATTCTAACCAGCGCTTTTTTTTCAATAATCTAGGACAAGTACTACATCGTCACTGAGCTTGCTACCGGCGGCGAGCTGTTCGATCGTATCTGTGAGCAGGGCAAGTTCACTGAAAAGGATGCTTCGAGAACTATCAAGCAAATTCTTGAAGCCGTAAACTACCTACACCAGAACAATGTTGTGCATAGAGGTATGTTAACACATTCGCCGTGTGCCATTCTATAATACTAATTATAACTTGTCTTGATCCATTTTAGATCTCAAACCCGAAAATCTATTATACCTAACTCGTGATGCTGATTCTAGCTTGGTTCTTGCTGATTTCGGTATCGCCAAAACCCTAGACCGCAAGGACGAGGTCCTCACCACTATGGCTGGTTCGTTCGGCTATGCTGCCCCCGAGGTCATGCTCAAGCGCGGCCACGGCAAGCCCGTTGATATGTGGTCTATGGGTGTCATTACCTACACTCTGCTCTGTGGTTACTCTCCCTTCCGCTCAGAAAACTTGCAGGACCTCATCGATGAGTGCACCAACAATCAAGTTGTCTTCCACGAGCGCTACTGGAAGGACGTCAGCGATGACGCCAAGCAGTTCATCCTCGAGCTTTTGCGACCCAACCCTGACGAGCGTTCTACCAGTGACCGTGCCTTGAAACACCCGTGGCTGAGCGGAGAGAGCGCCAGCGACCACAACTTGCTGCCCGAGATCAAGGCCTACATGTCCAAGGTCAAGCTCCGCCGTGGTATCGAGATGGTCAAACTGGCCAATCGCATCGAGGCTCTCAAGCATCTGGAGGAGGACACGGAGGATTCCGATTTCCCCGAGAATTTTGCTGGCGAACAGTCAGATGCTGCCAACGCTGCTGCTACTGATGGTACCAAGAAGTCTCTCAAGACTATGAAGGGTGCCATCTTCCGTGAGGTCGTCCTTGCCAAGGTCCGTGAAATGAAGCAACAGCAGGAGGCGGAGGCCAAGCTTCAGGAGGCTTCTAAGACTACTTAGGCCACTCATTCAAGAGGCATAGCGGGGTGCTCTGGTCAGCATAGGGTTGCTAGCGATTCAAGCTCGAGATATGTGATACCACAGCACTAACTTTTCAAGTGCTGAAATTGGTGCAATGTGGGATTTGTTATTATTTGATTTGTCAATAGGGGAGAAGACATAACGGAACGGTATCTAGTTATTTTTTTTGAGTGATGCTACACATATAACACGCAATATTTTCCGCCCATTCGTCTAGTCCGAGATATCGATTATGCACCAATCACTATTAGCTTTTACAGTTATAGCATCTTTTACAATATCATTAAGGGAAAAAAATATATTAGTCTTTGGAGTTTAGTCATATTGTATAGGGTTGCAAATTGTTAGGGTTGTGACATGACAGTAGGCAACCATTCAACTTTACCATATTTGACTTCTTTCAGCCTTATTTTGCCAAAGCAAACATCCGATCCGGACTGCTTGAATTCTATTCTGCATATCTTGGCAGTTATTAGATCAACGTTGAATATTGATGTTCAATGATCTTTTTTGTTTCAACATTGGCGAAGATTTGGTGGGCCCAAACTAAACAAAGTCTGGTCTTTGTTGGATTGACTGGGTTTTGAGTCCCCCAACAGAACAGCCGAAGCGTGAACTTTGTAGCCAACATCTTATTAGCTATTGCTATCAAATTAAAAGAGAAGAAAACCGGCCTCTCTTCTTTCTCTACTAAAATCTCACACCACTTACATTTATTCATATATCATCACCAACATGGCCAGCATGCTAGCGCCATTCCTCGGCCGTTTGATCGGCTCAAGCTCGCCGAGAATCGATCTACCGCCCGTCTCTATTATAGACATTGAGGCGCTCGAGGACCAGAACAGCCGCAGTCTCATGTACCTATTACGAGCGAATCACTCCAACCATGCGGTCTTACACGGCCGGGACCGGAATATTGAAAACACATTGGCGCGGCTTTTGACATCGGCGTATCTGATGGGTGCTTCGAAAGTCCAGTTGCACGCCATTTACGATGAATGCTCGGCCGATTTAATGCCATGGGAACAATCATCGACCGAATTGCTAGACGAGGATTGGCAGGACTTTTATAGTCTTGGATCATATCAGCGTGCATATGTAGACTACTTTGAGGATGCGATTGTTATGAAATTCAACTACGAATGGAAGAAGATGTTGGAAACGTTCCTGTTCCAGGGCCCAAAACCCGTGTTCTATGGAATCATGGGAACCTGTAAGTGGTTTGCGGCAGTTATGACATATAAAGTTCAAGGCTAACTTCGTTATAGGTAGCCAACCGGTCATACATCTAGCTCACGCATACAAGATTGGCAGTAAAGAAATGGCCGTTGATGCATTGGCACTAGCAGCCGGCCAGTATGAAGATTTAAGCACATATCTACCGACGGACAACAATATCAAGCCATCAGCTTGCAAATCAAACTCTATCTGTGAATTACTGCAGCAGGTGCAAGAAGACAAGAGATTTGATGGTATCTTCACGACAGCTTCCAAGGCCAATATTGATAATATGTTCGGCTCAACACATCACCAGCTCGAAGAGTCAATCATCGAATACTGGACGGCCTGGACGTCTGATGTCGACCCGACGCAAAAGTTCCTCGAATCTCAGGCTATAGCCGTGGCCCTGCTGGTGGCTACGGTGAAGCGTGGATCGCGCGCTTACAAGAAGGTCTTTGCAGAGCTCCTTATTGCTAACGAAAGTATCCGTATGCTTCTGCAGTTCTTGCCTGCTGAACATCATCTGTCGCTACTGAATCTTTGGTGGATGGCGGAGCTATGTGCTTACATTGCCATGCTACGGCCGTCTATAGATTCACAATACGCAGATGTTACTGAGTTGAAAGGCCGCGACTGGTCCTATGTCGAGAATATGGCTCTTGAGTCTGACTGGTGCCATGATGTGTTGTATGTAGAAAGTAAGTCTAACTCTCCATCAATTGACATGTGCCATATAACAGAATATTTATGTTAACTAAGTGTCTCTTTCCACATAACAGCTCTGCGGTCGATGCGAGACATTGCGCGAACATCTGGCGATGTAGGTGAGTTGATTCTTCTGGCAGCGGTGATCTTTGCAGAAGATTTCACAGGTTGGAGTGAGTAGAATAGACGACAATAGATATATCATAGGCGGTCATGAATAAAACAATATAGGTATCATTTATATACGACTAAGATGCTCTGGAATACTACCAACACGCCGGCTTCATAGCTCTTAAGTGAAGTCAGTTATAGTGGAGCCATCACTCACCCCCACTTTTTCAGCTTACTTACAGTAATTGCTCTATTGAGGAAATAATAAAGGTAGTCAGTCAAGCTAAGTTAGTTCGTTGATTTATTGATCGGCCTGCCTGGACCAGTGAATAAATCGGCGTCATTTTCACAAGCTGCAGGGACGTTCGCTAGGAAGGAACCTTTCCCCCAGCAGTACGGTATCCTAGGCAGTTACTACGGCCAATTGTGTACCTTCTAAGCTTGCTTGTGAAGATGCTCTTTCCTCCCTTGGTAATTCCGCGAACTTTCTTTTTGACTTGAGAAAGAATGATCTCAAGTTCAGCTTTGTTTCTGTCGTACAAATTGCAGTTCTATCTTCAATCTCATCATATTTCCTGCGGATTAATGAGTTAATTCATCGAAAAACAAGCCATTAGCGCATTCGTTCATCGATCGCCGCAACTATTAGTGTTGCACGTCTCGTCGCAAAAAAAATCACGACGTCACTCGATTTTACGACTCGATTTTTCCCCTAGGCTTGCAAACACCTCTTTCATAGTCGATTATTGCTAGGCTGCTAGTGGCTTCTCAAGCGCCATGGCGCCTACCACTCGACGACGAAAACGAGTCGTTGATTCCGATGACGACGAAGTGCCCGATGATATGCTTAGTCACTTCTCTGAGGTCTCGCCGCAGAAAGCCGCTGCATCGTCTCTAGCAACGCCGGCATCCCCAAGTCCATCCAAAGATAGCTCTCGCCTCAACGTAAGTATGCCTTTACCTACTATCTATATGGCCAATTTGGTGATTCTGAACTACGTGGTATCAATATATTATTAAACAACTACTTACGACTGAGAAATACAGAAAAAACTTCCTTCTATCCCTTTCTCGAGCCCCAATGCTTCACGATCACGCGTGCATAAGAAGTACAAGACAGAGGAGAAGGGCCGCTCAGGCGACTTAGTCACGCTCTTCTCACGACAATCCCAAAAGCCATCAACACGGGTAGCTACGACTACGAATACAGTTGCGCTCGCCCAACGACCACGCAATACTATCCCCTCCATCCCATTGATCGATCAAATATCAGACGGAGATAACGATGATGACGATATCAGCTTCACAACGACTGGTGCTGCTTCTTTTGTGGGCCAACGTGCACAGAAACGGCTCCGTACAAACGCTACTGAACCAAAACCTGGATCTCTCAAGGCGTCCCGTGGCTCTACACCACCCGCGTCCGCTGCAGCCAAGGTATCTAAGGAACAAGGAAGTTTGTTGTCATTTGCCGTTCCTGTGCCCCGCGGCGGTGGCATGTTTTTGAAACCAAATGTCCCACCAGCACAATCACAACCCGAGAAACAAGCCTTGGATGATGACCTGCGTCCATGGTCGGAGAGATTTGCGCCCGTTAACTTAGATGAGCTTGCGGTGCATAAGAAAAAGATTGCTGATGTACGCCGGTGGCTCACGGATGTGTTGAATGGACAGACAAGACAGCGTATGCTTTTGCTCAAAGGGTCTGCTGGTACTGGTAAGACGACCACAGTGAAGCTCTTGGCTCAAGATATGGGGTTCAATATACTAGAATGGAAAAACCCAACTGGTGGGCTGTATGGCAACATGCAGTCAGCTGCGGCGATGTTCGAATCATTCATCGGTGTTGGTGGTACTTTTGGAAGTCTAGATATTGACGAACCAGAACCCGAGTCGGCTTCTAATGGTACCAACACTATCTTTAACCTGGATGATAAGACCAAGCGCGTCATTCTAATTGAGGAATTCCCCAACACTTATGCTCTATCTTCGACCATTCTGTCTTCTTTTAGAAATGCGCTTCTTGGGTTTCTTGCGGCTAACACACCATCCCTCGGCATGTTTGCTGAAGGTCGTGTCAAGCAGCCAATCGTACCAATCGTAATCGTGATATCCGAGACTCTTTTGACAACAACATCAGCTTCTGCTGACAGCTTCACAGCCCACCGACTACTCGGGCCGGATATTCTCAGACATCCTGGAACTGCCACCATAGAATTCAACGCTATTGCGCCGTCACTACTGGCTAAGGCACTGGAGCGCATAGTTCAAAAAGAAGCCCGCAAGTCATTCCGGAAACGCACTCCAGGTCCGCTTGTTCTCAAGCGTTTAGGAGAGATTGGCGACATCCGCAATGCTGTGGCATCTCTAGAATTCCTATGTCTAAAAGGTGACCAGGATGGTGATTGGGGCTCACGAGTATTATTCTCGAAGCCAAAGAAAGCTGTGCGCGATGTTGTGATGACACAGTCTGAAAAAGAAACACTCGAGCAAGTTTCACAGCGTGAATCGACTCTCGGGATCTTCCATGCTGTTGGAAAAGTAGTTTATAACAAACGACATGAAGGCAAACTAGAAGATAATCCGGCTGAGTCCTTACTACCATTCCTTGCACATCACTCTCGTCCTAGGGCGTCACAAGTCAATGTAGAGACTCTGATAGACGAAATCGGTACGGATACGAGCACGTTTGTGTCTGCCCTTCACGAGAACTATCCTCTGTCCTGTGAACAGTTAAACTATGACGAGGACACGCCGACCTCAGTACAGCACATGATTGGATGTTTAGACGCCTTGTCAGACTCCGATATGCTTTGTCCATCCTGGGACGTATTCTTTGGCGGTCGCCGCTCGCTCACAGGCCTCACAAACAGAGATTCGGGAAGCTATGTTCTACGTCAGGACGAAATAGCCTTCCAAGTCGCCGTCCGCGGTCTCTTGCATTCTCTCCCCTATCCAGTTAAGCGCCAGCAACATCCCGGGCGCGGCGGTGGAACGGACGCATTCAAGATGTTCTATCCGACAAGCATCAAGTTATGGCGCACACGCGAGGAAATCGAGGGGCTCCTAGATATGCTATCTCTGAAACTACTGCAAGGCGATGAATCAACAATTACCAAACGCGATGTTACGGCCGGCGCAAACATCTTTAGACGTGGAGCCGGAGAAAGTTCGACGAGCAGTCCTCCTAGTAAAGGTCTGCAACCAGCTTTCCTCCGAAGCTCCCAATTTCCGAATTCCACCGCTCCAAGTAGTGAAGCAGCACACCAAGGAGGAACAGAGTCTCAAACTCCTACGGCACCACTACTTTCCCTTGGCAGCGCCGCACGCACAGAGATGGTTCTCGAACGACTTCCCTCCATGGCCACGATTCTACGCGGACGACACCAACGCCAAGGCCCAGGTCAAAGCCGCACGCAAAGTTCATCTCTCTTGCGTCTGAGGGACATTGAAAAGGTCGTGAGCTTTCACGGTATAGGCGCCCAGTCTGAAGAGACCGCACACATTGACGATGTGGCACAGGAAGTTGAAGAACAACACGGTGTTCGAGGCGTCGAACAATGGGCGACGGATAAGCCGTCAGAGGAGGCAGAGCCACGGAAACGACGGCTAGGTATCAAACACCGAAACGTGGGTGGTGGTAGTTTGGAAGCAGAGAGTATTCCGTCGGTGCAGAAACTAGTGTTAAGTGATGATGATATTGAGGACTGACGAAGTTTCTATTTTGTATACGACAAGTTTATGTATCTATTATCTGGCGTTTGTTAAAGACTTTGACTTCATTGGGCATTTATATAGCATGTACTATTTATATCATGACAAGGTTAGATTGGTTATTTATTTTGGTTTGGTTTGCAGAATTTGTATGTATTTTGGTAGATATATCGACAATTGAGACAACTAACTAGTGCTCCAATTTTCCAGTTACTGTACTTGTACAAAACGACCTCTTCCACAACGACAAAGCCGAACAAATCACGCCATTGTTCCGAGATGCTCCATAAGAAGCCTTAGAACGCTACCCTCTTTGATATCTTACAGTCCCGCTTACTGTACATTCTTCCCTTTCTCTACTCTATCAAAGCTTCAAGTCGGACGGTAGAACTTCATTGTCATAGACTCAGTAGTCGATTTACCGCTCACCAGCCAGTCTCCGGGACTGAACCTCACCCAGAGCCCTCGAGCCGCTCAGCACAGAAACGGTGCCGACGACGGCCAGCAGAGGCAGGACCTGGAACAGGTTCCAGGCAGTGTAATACATGAAGAAGACGCCCTCCAGAGCAACGATAGAGCCGAAGAAGGTAGCGTGGGGAACGGCAGCAGTCGACAGAGCTTTGCCCAGATGCGAGACGTTGGCGCCCATGACAAGCCACTATTGATGAATTGTTAGTATAAACATCACACAGCTAGAGAATAAAAATTGAGGAACTTACCGAGATGAAAAGAACAGGCAGAGCCGCAACGACGGCCAGAGCAAAGACGATAGAGATGATCTTGGGTGGGCTCTGCGCATCGGGGCGGAAGATGTGGTTAATTTCGGGCTTCTTCTCATAGCGTTCGGGGGTCTCGAAAACGGGCTTTGTATCCGCCTTGGGAACAACAGTAAAAACCTCCTTCTTCAATGGCTTAGAGTCCTTATCGAAGGATCCCAGCACGACAGTTGCCTGCAGGGCATCAGCGGCGAGCAGAGGGGCGGGGATATCGCGGTAGGTGAACTTGGCCACGGACTTGCCGTTGTCGCGCACGGCGAAGCCAAAGGGTGCTTCGAGACCAGAAACGGCATCGCGTAGAAGTAGCATGGCCTGGTGAGGCTTAGCGCCGGAGGAGGAGCTGAGAGACGGCGTCAGCGTCACGATGATGCTGTCGGTCGGCGCAAGATTGAGGGCCTCAGAGGTAGGCTTGGTAGACGAGAAACTGTGGGTGGGTGGGTTGCAAGAGATGGTTAGAATTGGAGATGTACAGAGAAACATGGAGAAAGAGAGGAGAGTTCGAGATGAACGAACCTGGCGGACTGGGCTTCGCCCTTCTTAGGCTTAATCTTGATGCTGCCGTCCTTGAAGTCCCAAGTGGCGGCGCTGACGGCGTTGACAGCCAAAAGCAGAGTAGAAAGCGACGGGATTAATCTCATGATGGGCTAGCGTGTGTGATGAGTTGCTCTAGATGGTAGAAAGGTATCGAAGACTGAGATAAAAAGCTGGTTTGGGTGATGTGAAAGCTTCGATCGAATGTGGTGAGGAAATAAAAGAAGGGACAGCGTCGCAAAGCTGTGATGGAGCCGTCAAAGCACAAGTTGCTAATAGAAGCCAGCTATAACGTATAGTCTAAATTCTATGTAGTGAGTTTCTTAAGGGCAACAACAGCAATAATAACGTATTAGCTTTGGATTTACAGGCCAATTGGATGTATACTTGATTCTCTAGTAAAGTGAAAAGAAAAAAAAACTTATCAAAGATCAAGAATCAGGAAGAAAGAAGAAAAAGAACAAAGAAGGGTAAAAAGCGAAACGTCACCAACTATTACTTGTTCTATTCAAACCATGTGCTTAGTTAGAATCGAACGTCGTAATCGCAGTCGTCAAAACCAGCCGAAACTCAAAGAGGCGAGCCAGGCCTTTGCTACACTAAATGCTCTTAGCTTTTTTGCTGTGCTTTACTGGAGCAATTGCTGGTTCCAAGAAGGACAGCTATAGCTACTTGTGTGGCGCTCGCATTGCGTGGCTGTGGCGCGAAATAATGGGGCCGCTACTATGAAACTATGAAACAACATGCCATGTGTGGCGCATTGAATTTCGTTAATCGTGATATATGGGTTTGCTCGTAACCAAGATTCAATTTAGATAGATGTCCATTACCGAAAGCAAGAAAAAGAAAATAGCTATTTTAAAAAATAAATAAAAAAAGTTGTTCGGTTGTGATGCTTATCAATACCATTCGTTAATTCCATTCGAAGCTTAAAATGTTGCGCTTCTGCTTATACGCTGAGTATAACTTTTATATGTAGTCAACCCGCTTATATCTCGCTCTACTATACAGAAAAAATTCCCAGATTTAGCGTGTGTCTTGCATATCGAAACGTAGCTTGAAAGATGCCACATGTAACATTTGCATCATTATACTTAAGAGCGATTCATTCCTTTACAGAGTGTTTCGTAGTATAGAACCAGTCAAGAACACATCACAGCATCCTACGTGATACTACTCATAGAAATGTCGCTATAGCTCCGTCTTAAGTGCAAAATCACGGGCGTCGTGTTGGATATTCTCAGATCGGCGCTTCTTAGAAGCCTGTTCATTGCGTACCTTTAAATCATTGTCATCCCGTTCTGACGCGCCCATCGACGACATGTATTGTTCCAGTTCCAACCATTCGATTGCAAAGGCTGTGAGGAGCATGGCCCAGTCATGGCAAGACGCAATGTCTAAATGCACGCCGTCGTCTTCCATCTTATGCCAGACGCTAGGGAACGGCGTGGGAATGATATGCAATACAGGAACACCACGCACCATAAACGGTACGTGATCGTCGGATATGCCGCTAGATCCACGGAATTCCTCGCTGGATTTGTTGATGTCGGGTAGAAATGGGCTGACTACTGTCGATTGTAGCTGGCTAAGCCGTCTCAGGCGTTGCTCGAGTCGTGCCATGTTACGATAGGCCCAGTGTGTCGTGGCAAAGTACGACGGGACATTGGGGTTCGGTGCGCCGAGAAGGTCGATTAGAAGAAAAATATCAATGGCGTTGATTGGGCTGCGGTAGGGAGATAGAGCCGGGTAGACTTCGGTGTCCCATTGTTCCGCAAGAGCTCTGACGTGATGGTGGTAATAGGGTCAGCTCACACATCCCAGGAGTAATCGTATTTACTCTATTGAGTATTCGTTGTTCTCACCTTGATCCGTAAAGAGAGTCATCGTCTGTCCACTCGATCCATGCCTCCTCGCCGTCCAGCAGCAAGATTTGGACACCTTCATCTTCCTCCATAGAAGCCTCTCCACTATCCTCCATGGCCTGCCACTTAGCCGTCAAGGCCTCATCGATACTGCGCGCCACATGCATTAACATGGCACAAGGTGCAGCACTGTCCGTAGCGCCGATGAAGCCCTCGGGCTCGACTTTGCTATCATAGTGCGCCACCAACGTCAGCCGGCCCGTGTCACCACTAGTCGACCACGGCGGGTCCCGTGTGAAGATCAAGTTCGCAAAGGGAACTTGCCGATCTCCAGTAGCTGGGGTCTTGCTTGTCAGGTTGTGAATATCGAGCTTCCATTTGGGCAGGTTCTTGCTGAAGAAGTCGATGAAGTGGTTCTGAGCGGCGATCTGGCCCGGCGTTCCGGGGACACGTGTAATCAGTAGCGGTGCCAATAGACCATGGGCATTGTCAATATCAAAGTCGGAACCAGCTGATGGCAGACCATGAAGTGCATCTTCACTCAACTCTTGAAAGCCGGTAGCTGCTGGCACGGCTAGAGATGTCCATAGCAACAGAGTTCGCAGTAGCGAAGACGGTGAAGCCACGTCTAGCAGTGAAAGCTTATTGTTTGTCATAATCTTAGTTCCAACTCCCACTAATTTCCAGTCCAGTCTAACAGAATATCGCTGACCCCAAATCCCAATTGATGACTCCCTACCCAGGCCAGATACTGTGGTCAAATGTAAGATGGATACCGCGACGATTTTGGTAGCTTCAATGGCGAGTGACAGAACCAGTCAAGACGTGAAAATGAAGCAGAAAGGAATAAATTCGCTAAACAAGCCAAAGAATAAAAAATGGCAAGATAAAATACGCAACACAGCACAATATAACGAACAATAACAAAAAGTGAGTAAAAGGGAAAAGAAATTGAGTAATTCAAACAAAGGCTTTCCATTTACTATCTCAACTACGTTGTCTCGAAACAAGGTAACTGCCACTTTAGCTACAAACGCTTATGTATACAAGATACGCTGGTGGTTCTTTCCAACTCCCCAAGTTGACCCACTATTGTGCTGCTTCGGTACTACACAAGGCAGTAACTCCCCTACCTTTTGCAGAGTTACAAGGCAGTGCATGTAATGTATGTATGTACGTGGGATTATAGAGCAGTCCAAGTAGCTGCCATGCCAAGATATCTTACAGTGTCACGTGCAAAATATCAGTGCTCTTCTCTATTGATTTGATTTGAATCTATTTATCGTCTACCTGAATCACTAATATTATACGACACCGTCCCCTAGCCCCGAAAAACTAGTGGTCCATACCTCCACTAAGAGCAACAAAAACAGATACAAAAAAAAACATAGGACTAGTAAAAACATAGAACAATAAAATAAAAACCACACCAAATCCTCCTCAGTCACTTCCCCCCCTACGCTGTACTTATCTGGCATCATCAGCCTTCTTCTCTGGGCGCATGGGCTCTGTAGTGCTGCCTTTTCACCTCCAGTCTCTTGGCAAGATACTTGCAAGAACTCTCTTTTTGAAGTAGCTTTTTGACAAAGCTAGCCCGGAGTGGTCTCTCATTGTTGGGGCAGTTTCTTTCCGCACCGGCATGTTCGGTACTCCGCAAAGTCGCCATGGCCTGTCCGGGCAGTTAGGATCCGACCCATTGTAGGTAGACCTGTGCTGGTCGTTAAACTAGTCCAACCTTGTAGACAGTCTTTATTTCCAACGGAACTCCAAGGTGTTTTCTCGGCTCACACTCCGCTATCCATGATTTGAAGTCGGCATTGAGCTCTGCGTTTTTCCATCTGCGGGCGGAAGCAAGGGACATGACCTTACTGTCGACAAGCTCAGTATTGCTTGTACGCCCTTGTTTCGCCAACTTGCCAACTAGCTCGTTGCCAGGAACATGTGTCTGTGTCCCGGGATCCATCTGATGCCACCGACTGCTAGTTCTACACGCCCGGCGTAGTTAAAAAAATCAAAAACAACTTGAAACTACCAATAACACAATCAAACAATATCTATTCAGTAAGTTCCTAGGCCTTCTTAGACGATAAGAGTATAAATTTTGTCTAACACATTTGCTAACTTTTTGTTTAATTCATTAATCTTATGTAGCTATACAGCTATGAAGATGTTTCGCTAACTTATCAGAGGCAATATATTACAGCCCTCTAGCACTCAGTCCCGTCTTGTGTTTTTGCCTTCTTATGTACCTAATTCCATAGTTCTAATTAAATCTCAATACGTCCTTCCATCATTAAATATGCAAATATATTCGTGCCTAAAATTGCTCACCTTCATTTGTGATCGTTAAATAACATTGTAGATAATTTTGTCTTATATAGTATAGTTATAATCAGGTGATGGTACTTTCAAGAATTTTGCTCTAATTTGTTCTTTTTTCAAAATAATTTCGGGTTTTAAAAGGCGGTGTAAAATGATGTTCCGAGCTCTGTCGTGTAATGTAGAAGAAGTGCAACATGCCCTGTGTAAATAGAGTCTCTCTTTTTATATCTATGTACTAGTAACAATCGGCAAAGGATTATCTCTCAGAAAACACAAAAAAGTCTCCGTCCGTGCCAGACACATTTCACTTCATCATTTCGCCATAATTCTCGCTTGAAAAATGAGAAAAGCAAAAAGATAGTGGATATCCTTATTGTACTGATATTTATCATGTACGATCTAAACATACTAATTCAAAGTTATACGGAAGTGTGTTTCTTATAGAAGCAACCAGCCGGTATCATATTTCGGCCAACTCCCGGGTAGTCAATGTTACAGGTACAAGTAAGTTTTAAGCATTTATTGTGTCTTTTTAGAGGCTGGTATCAAAAGCTAAGAGCATTTTCTATCCAGCGTAACGTTACCTAAGATCATGACTGTAGGGTTCGAGTACTGGTTATGAAATGAAAAGAAAATAAACAAACGAAATGATGAAGAGGGCAATAAAGTAACACACAAGTTTCTACAGAGGAGATCATAGGAAAGAAACCGAAGATTGAATCTAATATACATAAATTACACAGCCAAAAAGGAAACATTGGGGGATATGCTGGCATTTAGAGTGAGTCAACTAAAGCCCGTACAGATCAAGTTTACAACAGTCCTGGCTATCTAAGAGCAGGTTGATGATTGCAACTAAGCTACTCGGAATTCAAGTACTTGAAGTCCATGCACTATAAATCAGGACATATATGAAGAATCTCCAACGTTACAATGATATATATGGCCAAGCATGGAGCGGAAGTCATAAAAGCGTCTCAAGGTTGATGCGCGGAGGATCACAAGTGCCAACTGGAAAGGTCATAACATTAGAATCCTAGTGATTAATATTAGCTCCATTCTCAATTAAGAACATCGCAACATCAGTGTGGCCGTTGTCACCAGAGCATTTGAAAGCAGTCCAACCATAAGGAGTCTCATGGTTGATATCCACTCCTTTCTGAATCAAGAGCTTCGTAATATCAAGATAACCTTTAGAGCAGGCTGACATAAGAGCAGTCCAACCATCAGAAGTCGTATAATGGACATTAGCTCCTTTCTCGACCAAGAACCTAACAACATCAATATAGCCTTCATTGCAAGCTGAAATAAGAGCTGTCCAACCTTCAAATGAATCGTGCCAGATATGGGGTGATTTTATAATCAAAAGATCAGAAATGCGAAGACGACCGTGAATGCAAGACATTTCCGGAGGAATCTGGTCACTAGAGCTCTCAAAATTGATATCAGCTCCATTCTGAACCAAGAGCTTGACAATGTCAAGATGACCTCTTGAGCAAGAATAAATGAGGGCAGTCCGGCCACGAGAATCAATGAGATTGATATCAGCTCCATTCTCAACCAAGAGCTTGGCAATGTCAAGATGACCTTCTGAACAAGAACGAATGAGGGCAGTCCAGCCACCAGAATCAATGAGATTGATATCAGCTCCATTCTCGGCCAAGAACTTGACAATGGCAAGATGACCTCTTGAACAAGAATGAATGAGGGCAGTCCAGCCACAAGAATCAATGAGATTGATATCAGCTCCATTCTCGGCCAAGAACTTGGCAATGTCAAGATGACCTTCTGAGCAAGAAAGAATGAGGGCAGTCTGGCCATTAGAATCAATGAGATTGATATCAGCTCCATTCTCAACCAAGAGCTTGGTAATGTCAAGATGACCTTCTGAGCAACAATAGATCAGGGCATTCCGGTAATTGGAACCCTCATAATCAATTTGGACAATTTTCTCAATCAAAAGTCTGGCATATTGACCCCGCATGGTGGATTTGCTGGAAATCCCACAAACGTGGCTACACCAATTTTCTCTGGCATAGTTGAAGAAGACTAGATCCTGGGTTCTATCTTGTGTATCTGCCAAAGATTGTGACACATTCTGTACATCCGGTAGAGAGATTCGTTTGTAGCAGATATGAGACAAGACTTCCTCGGTTTCAGTTGGAC
>RHLR01000230.1:0-29369 GCA_009806335.1 Davidsoniella australis | reverse complement strand
CCTTGATCTGGCCTTGATCTGGCCTTGATCTGGCCTTGATCTGGTGCGAGGTATGGTACGTTATCAGCTTATCAATATTACATGTGAGCCAAGTCTAGGCTGGTCTAGTCTCATTCAGACAGCTTAGGCATATCTATAGAGACCCTGGCACCGGGCCTGTAGTTGGTTTACATGTACAAATACTACAGCGCAGTAAAAATGGAAGGATATGATGGAATGGGATGGATGTATGACCAGCCAGACAAGGAACCGGGAAAAAAATATGTGGTTGAGGCAAAAAAGAGTCGTAGATTTGACAGGCTAACTGTTGTTGTGGTTGCGGTGGTGATGGATGATGGAAGGCTGGGAATCAAGAAACAAAGCGTCCAACCACTTTTTTCTACAGTGACTTGTTTTTTTTTTTTTTAACGCTGGCAGTCACAAGAATTCCCAAGATGAAAATAATTATTAAAAAAACCCCCGTGTCGTTAAACACGAGAAAAAGGTGGATGGGCGTCAGGATCACTGCCTGATATCTGCTTTTTTTTCTTTTTCTTTTTGCTTCCGGTCGTTGATACTATCGAAGGGATAAGGGAAAAAATATATATATATCAGGATAGGAAAACAAGGGATACTAAAAGAGAATTCCTAGTTGATTTTTTTTTTATAATTATGTGGGTGCCACGCGAAGCTTGTTCCGCTTCTGGAAGCTACCTCTGTCCGCTGTAGTTGCATTATAGAAATATTCTATCAGCTTCTACTAATCATGACGGCCCAACTACATATCTTATTATGCAGATATGTAACAATTTGGATTGTATTATTGCTGCTTTGGGGACTTCTGTCTACTATGTTTCGTGATCCAAGCTCTGGGCCCGAGCTTTAAGATGCTGATACTATTGATACCAAGACAAACTCAAGAGCTCAAAGCCAACCCTTGGATTTGGGGAAATTGATGCTCGAAATTTCAAGGGAGGGCCTTGAACGGAAACAAGAAACAAACTAAGAAAATCACACATTACTCTCAACCTAATGTGTGGAATAATACCATATGTTTTTTTACTGGCAACAACAAGGCTGGTGCAAGGAGCTTGCTCAATCACTGATGATCGTGGGTTTGGTATTGAGAATCACCTCTCCTAGGTCTCTATGTAAACCCTTATTCCTCGTAGCTCTTTATTACTCTCATGGGTTGCTCTAACCCTGTTAGCCCTAACCACCGATATCTTTAATCCCGATAGATGGCCCTTTTAGGCTGTCGTCTTAAAGCGGTGGTTTCCCAAACAAGTCAAATGCCTTTTTTCGCTGAATATTTTTTAGGCCGCATGGAAATTGTGACGCGACAGCCCCACATCGACTTTTCGCGTGTCACGGGGTCCGTTCACTTTACGCGTTTTATGGGTTATAGTAGTTAGGGTTACCGCAACTTCTGCTATAGGGTCGGTCCTTTCACCCCTACAAGTCAATGAACGTACAACCAACCAACCAAACAATAAAACAGCATTTCCCAGCTTTGTCCAGCTGCTACCGAGCCGAGCCGTTGAACCAATTGAACTAACTAGTCTATAGGCAAGGATCGTATGTAATGTGAAAGCCATTGACGATTCTTGAAGAACTTGAAGAATACGGTACAGCTTACAAAATAGCAGAAGACAGATGGCTGGTGTCAAGCTGGCAGCTACAGATAATCATCTTTCTTCATCGAAATTTGTTTACCTTGCTTGTCTGGCCCCTCCTGACTTGATTAGTTAATTGACGTCGATAGCTGAATTTGACTTGCAGAGTTTGTACCGACTGAGTAAAAAAAAACAATGCAGGAACCAGGAATCGGCCACAAGGGAGTAAAAGTGACAGAACAAACGATGCTCTAATGCGACCGGCTGCTTCAATATTTGGAGCCATTGATCTGCTAAGGCTTACTAGTTTCTGTGTCTATTTGTAGGCATATAGAGTGCGTCTCCCTTGTCCCCCTGGGTGTGACTTTGGGGTGCTTCCTTAATAGCCCCTGGAAGCCTTAGCCTGTTACTTGTTATGGGCAGCTGTTAGCTGAACAAAGTGGTTGCTTTTACCTTTTGCAGCTGGTTTCAAACTTTGGAGTTGTCTTACTATTTCAGAAGAACAGGCTGGTTCGCCTGGATGATCGGCAGCGATGGAGCTATGCATAAGTTCATATGTACTGGCAAACAAGCAAGCTTTGACGATAATAGCCTTGACACTCGTCTTAATAGGTTACCAGCATTAAGCTATCCACATACTCCCATTATTCATTGCCGACGAAAACCCTTCTCTTCTTATCTATTTACCATGAAAGCCGAGGGTTCTTGGCTGAGTCGAGATGATTTGATCTCCTCGTATAGTTGAAGAAGCTGGGCTCGGCCGGTTACAAAGACGGCAATATAATTGCATAACGAGTACCAAAAGTCCCTTGAATTCCGAGGCAGAACAAACCTGCTCACAAAAAACCCTACATTGTCGCATCGGCCTACATGAACTACACCTGCATGTAGTATCGCCAACCCTATCGAGTAACCCAGACGCTCTCAGACACGCCTGGCTCCCCGCTATCGTGCTCAGTGACACTAGCGATGTTACCCGACTTACACGATGTTGACCGTTTAACTTCTTCTTTTGGATCAACATGACCGCAATGTATGCGTGCATATGAGAAGGTTAATTAGGATAGGTCGTATTATATCGATAAGTCGATACTTGGCTCTGTGCAATGTATATGAGATATGTGAAAGGATGAAACTCAACTAGAATAAGCTTAAGAGCTTAAGAGCTTAAGTAGCGAAGCCACTGCTGTTATTTTGAAGCATGAATATACTTGGAAAAACCATCGGATTTTACTATTTGTTCCATATACCATACCATGATGGCTAGCCTTTCGAATTCTTTGGCGCTCCTAGCCTTGACTTGCCTCAGTCGTGCTGCTTTGCCCTCCGATTTGCCCGTTGATGCTAAGACTCTTCATGTTCCCGGAGCTTTCATCGTGGAACTTGCGTCAGACCAGGTATCTTCTCTTCTTATCTACTATGTACAACCTATGATACTTACCAGATTGCTAACATACTCAGGATCATGAATCCTTCAGGGGAGACCTTGAGTCTCAAATCGGACTGCCTGTATCAACTAGACAGACACTGAACTCACCTCTTTTCAATGGCGTGTCAATTAGTATCACCAATGGCACACTTCCCATCTCGAGTGATGTAGTATCTTCACTACTGGCCTCAAACACCCGTGTCGCCAACTCATGGCCTGTAGCCCGAGTCTCTGTTCCCTCGATCACCGTTAGATGGACGGGTGAGGGGAAAACTTTTTCCGATTCTAGGAAAAGAGCTGCGTCTGTGAGCCCTGCACACTCCATGACTCAAGTTGACAAGCTGAATGCAGCGGGCTTCACTGGGTCCGGTCTTCATATAGCCATTGTCGATACTGGCGTCGACTACCTTCATGAAGCTCTCGGTGGCTGCTTTGGTTCCGGTTGTCTTGTCACTGGTGGCTACGATTTCACTGGAGACGACTATGATGGCACTAACTCGCTCGTTCCAGACGATGATCCATATGACGAATGCCAGGGCCATGGAACTCATGTTGCAGGCATCATTGCTGCACAGTCCAACCCGCTGAACTTCCTGGGAGCTTCACCTGATGTCAGCTTGAGCATGTACCGCGTCTTTGGCTGCAGCGGCTATTCTACCTCGGACATCATCATGGCCGGGATATCCCGTGCGTATAGTGATGGTGCTGACATCATCACAGGCTCAATAGGCTCTTCAAGTGGGTGGCAGCAGGAACCAGTGGCTGAGCTGACTGCTCGAATTGTTGCAGCTGGGGTTCCCTGCACCTTCGCTGCTGGTAATGAGATCGGTGGTACAGAGGGCGCATTTGGAGTTAGCTCACCATCTACTGGCGTTGGAGTTATATCTGTGGCATCCTTCGAGGCTAACCAGGTTCCGGTATATGATAGTGCCTCTAACAGTGTGATCTATACCAACGGCGTAGGTGATGACGGAGGTTTCGTCAACACCTTCTCTAGCTGGGGACCAGTCTGGGATTTCCAGAGACTCAAGCCACAGTTCGGCGCTCCAGGCGGTGAAATCCTCTCCACGTATCCCCGAGCGTTGGGTAGTTACGCTGTTCTCTCCGGCACTTCGATGGCCACACCTCTAATGGCTAGCATTGTTGCTCTGATCTCAGAAGTCCGTGGCACGAAAGATGCAGGTGTAATCGAGCGTCTTCTTTCGTCAACAGCAAAGCCTAACTTGGCTCGCGAGATGCAGGATAACGGTTCTATGAAGCTCTATGCGCAGCTAGGTCCTGCTATTCAACAGGGCGCTGGCCTTGTCCAGGCATATGATGCCGCCTTTTCATCAGTAGCTTTGAGTGAGTCTGCTTTGAGCTTTAGTGACTTGGACAATCTACCTGAAGCATTGAGTTTCAGTGTTTCTAACCAGGGCAACGAGACTGTGTACTACAACCTGAGTCATGTGCCTTGTAGTACTGGCTCTACGTATTGGCCTATTTACCGCCATAGTACTGTAGAATTATCCACTGAGGTTGCAACCGTTTCGTTTTCCCCACAGTTCATAGAGATAGCGGCAGGGGAATCGGCAATGGTTTCCGTCTCTATTGAGCCACCTTCCGGCCTGGAAAAAGACCAGCTGCCTATATACAGTGGCTTTATTGCTCTGAATGGTACTGCCACTTCACTTTCACTTCCTTATTTTGGAGCTGCATCGTCTCTGAAGAATCTGACAGTCATTCCACCTGGCCGACTATACCTTAGCAGTAGCGATGATGCTTCTGTTCAGCCCATCTCAGCCAACACAACCTTTCAGATCGCAGTGCCTGAGGGGCATGATGATTGGGCTGTCTCTGCTTTAAACGAGAGTGACTCTAGTAGCAACACCATCCTTGCTGTGGGTGTTTTACCTCAGATTTACACCTGGGAGGTCGCTGGTTCTCCAGAGGTTCGTATGGAGATTATACCTCAAAGTACTACCTCGACTGGAACCCCAAACGACCTAGGTATTGTCACCTTGGGTAATGTTGCTGGTTGGCCACGCACCTATGTCTCGCCAATTGGTGCCTTGACAAGTTGGGATGGACTGTCCGCAGATGGATCCTATATCCCTCCAGGGTCGTATGTACTTCGGTACTCGGCTCTTCGTCCACTAGGTGACGCCACGGTTCTTGCAGATTGGGATTATCTTGAATTTATCTCCTTCACCATTCGGTATGTCAGTATCTAGGTCTAAGTCGCAGAAGAAAATAGTGAAAGAGACAGCCGCGGATCGCGGATACGGAACCCTACACCATATTCTAAGGCTCTTTAACTATATGCAGAATAATGTTTCTTTTTTTTATCGATCTAAAATATGTCTTCTTTTTGTCGCTTATGAAGATCGGACGACATTAGTTCGAGAACAACGCAACTTCTATTCCGGGAATTTCTGCGTGGACATTTCTATTATTATATCGTTATTAAACTTGTACGACTCGGGTGATGATTTGTTCGTCTGATCATGTTGAGACTCGACACACACATCTTCCTTGGTCTTAGGTTTTTAGGAAGTAGAAGACGACACCTCCTTAATTTATTTTATAGGGTTCTCGTATAGTTTATCTAGTTTAATCTAATACAACTTAATTAATTAAGCCATGTAGTTAACTATTTCTATTATCCATAATGAAAGTGAATATCAACTTGCACAGTTGCTGTCCGACGCATCATCAGTTTTCTTTACCATTCCATGTCATAGAAGTGCATTTGCCTACTACTCCGTATTCAATATACGCTAGAATAGGGCTTTGTTATCAATACACTATGCATGTACTTAACCTTGTATGGGGATGGATGAATGGGTCGATGGACATTATCACTTTCATGTATAGCCCAACCCAAGCTCGCGTAGGAAGCATACCCTGCAATAAGTAGTATTGTACATACAGATATACTTCTTCTTTTTTTCGTTTTTCTTTTTAGCAAGGTTTTGCTGATTTTTATGAATCTAGTATAGGCTTCGAGAAGGCGTCGTTGATCCACTAAAAAATTGCTAGTGAGCGATTCATAGTGAAAGAAACGAAAAATGAGCCAGACTTAAACTTCTGCACGCCTATGTCTTAGGTTGCAGGGTTCGCAACGACTTTAGCATTACCCTGCATAATACATATAAAAGATGACAGGGTTCGTGTATGCGATGTAGGATTCGAAAATACTCAACCGATGAAGGGGGGCGTATACAGATACAAGCAAGTATCTAAACGGGATTAAGAAAGGTATAACACAAGTACAGATATTTCCGTGGATAACCAGACTCAAGAAACAAGATGCACACATATTTATAAGGCAACATGGTTTGACACAAAATACACAGCTGTCAGACACTTAACTGCAATATGCCCTTAAAGCAATGAATATTACCCCCTATAGACACATGCATCTGCTAACTTGACCTGTTGAGCGCAATAGGATTAACTATTTCCAAATGGCCGGCTTTGGGTAGAGAAAAATAGACCGGGAGCAGCACCGCATTCGCTATATTGTTAACTGGATACCACCATTTTATCCGCCAGGACTATTATGAATATCGTAGCCACTTCTTTCACTTCTTTTACTTCTTTGATATATATTTACTTATAATGATGCTGATAATCGTCTAGCTACTAGATCGTTTCTTCTTCTTCTTCTTCTTCTTCACATAGAGATATTGTGACGATGTCAAGTCGTGTCTCGTCTTTGATGTCAATATTATATACATACAGATACAGCCGCTCTTATAGCCCACCCTAGTATAGCAACATCTGTATTGTTCTTGCTGCTATGAAAGGTGCTGTTGCTCGGTACGTTGCATAGTTAGCTCAATGAGTGGCTCGATCAATTCACACCCGCCTCACCCATCTTCTACGAACATAGCTTGCCCGAAGATTGCTATGCTGACCTTACTGCCGCCTTTCAATTGTGTGAATATAGCGATGCCTTTTTCTGTAACGGCTGTCTTCCATTAGCCGATAGGCAGTTGCCAGGGGAAAGCAGGGCTTCATCTAACTTCCACGTTAGTTCGCTGGTGCAGACTGGCATACGAGACAACTGGCGCACCGCTGAAATCTCGCCCTATCGCCCAGTATGTCCAGGCTGCATCTTTATCCAAAGCGTAGTAACATTGAACATACAGAAATCGGATCATGTGGACCAGGTTTGCATCGGCACAGAGGTCAATGGGCCATTCTCACTACAAGCTGGCCCCGAGTCATACTATGCATTTGAAAGTGTACCGCGGTCTAGCTCTATGGCCCCCGATTTCTATGAGTACAAATATGGCTTTTTCCACGTTCGCCTATCGTACGTTTTGGGATCACGCCAATTCACGGACACCATCAGAGTAGCTTTTATGGCTACATATAATCCCGGTGGTGACTTCATAAGGATTACTCCGTACACCATCATGACCTTCGATCCAACGCTTATAAGCTATTGGCTAAATAAATGTACCGCTTTACAGCATGTGGAAGACGAAGTTGCAAGTGTACCAACACGTATGTATCACTATCTCACTCTCATTCTATTTACTATAGTTGACGTATGTAGAGCTATAATATCTAACAAAGTGACAACAGAACCATTCGTGGCCTATCCGGCCTCATTCAGGCTAATAGATATAGCCAACTACTCGATATACTCGCCTGTTAACGGCGATATATCCCCATACGTAGCATTGAGCTACTGCTGGGAAGATATCCCAATCAATCTGGGCCTCATGCAGCACAATATTATCGAAGCGTCCCAGTTTGGAGGGCTTAGGACCATTGGGATGCCGGCCTTGTTCAAAGATGCTATGCAGCTTTGCCAAAGCCTTGGCATCCGGTATATCTGGATCGATCGATACTGTATCGTCCAGGACAGCGCAGAAAAGTACGAGCAGTTGCATTTCATAGGCCATATATTCAGAGAGTCCACCTTTTCGTTAATGTGTGCCTTTAACAACAACGATGTTGACGGCGGCTTACCCGGATATGGAGAGCCCCGTCAATGGGAGAATAGGTTTCCCGCCGTAGGGTTCGCTCTTCCCACTCTCAAGTCAGACTTTGTCGAGGCAATGTTCACGGAAATCGCCAACACTAAATGGGACAAGCGCGGCTGGACGTACCAGGAGAAGATGATGTCACGACGCCAGATATACATCACAGAACACCAAATCATGTTTCGATGTTCGTGCTTTGTGGCCTGTGAATGCCTCAGTTGGTGCCAGGGCGACAACCCGGGCTTTATTTCATCTCTTATGACCAGAGAGTCCACATTCGAAAACACCATAATCGAGCCACTCTGGGGCCAATGCCATGGAAGCATGACGCGGTCTCATCTTTGGTTGAGAGATAGTCCAATAGTCGAGTATCGCTCACTTCCAAGCATTGCGGCGGAGACGAGACTTACATTTCTTGATTACGCTGACTGTGTTCTTGATTATACTAAGCGTACATTGCGATATTCGGCAGATCGCGTCAGCGCCTTTATGGGCATCACAACGTTATTTGACAGCCCTTTTCTTTATGGACATAAAATCGGTGGCTGCAGCAGCATCTTGAAGTCCTTGCTCTGGGTCACACAACCCCATGATGGTGTTTGGTTAGCAGCTACGAGGTCGGGTTTGTTCCCGTCTTGGAGTTGGGCTCATATCTTTCATTCTGTGGCCTATGAAGACGAGGTTTCGATGAGCATCATGGACGTTAGTGCCAATGCCAATATATTTATCAGCAGTCCAGACGAAGGGGTTTGCCGACTTACAGAGTTATCTGTCTTCGACAACTTTCCTAATCCAGGAAATGCCCCTATTTTTACACCAACGATCGATCAAGCACATTTTGCCTCTAGATTCCAGGGCGCTCTTGTCTTTCAAGCTTTTGTAGTCCAGATGTTTGTTTCGACACAGGTTAACATTCATAAAATTAGCAAGGTTCAAATTGTCGGTCACCAGTGCTGGGCAGATAATCAGATGCCGACGGCAATCTCGATGTTGACGCGAGATACATGCATATTTGATAGACCAGAGAGTTTCCCGACATCAGAACAACATGAGGTTTTGTGTATAGCATTTAGATGCAATCCTCACTGGGTTGGTATTGTGGTAGAGGAGATCGAAGATGCCAGTGCTGTAGATATGATTTGTTGCAGGAGAATTGGGTTGATCAAACAAGCACTACCCATGGTCTCGGATCCCGGAGACGACTCTCTCAAGAGAACCGTGCTGCTGTGCTAAGGGTTAGATGAGTTACGTGATAGATTGTTTTAGCATGTTGTTTGTTATATTATGTACATAGAAGCTTCTACGGAAGCATGCTACGTTATACTCGGTTATTTGTTTCTAGGTTCGAATGGGCAGTCATCATTTCAACAGGATACCAAATTGCTTATTATCGTTAGGGAGTTGGGTTTTTTTTTTTGTTTCGTACTTGGAAATTTTATTGAACTGTTATGTAAATATATAAGTTTCATCATCATTTGCCATCTTCAAGCTCTACAACGCACTTCTCAGAATCTCCATGAATTTACGAACATCTTTGAATGTGGTGTATAGCGGAATCGGAGCTACACGGATCACATCTGGCTTACGCTGATCACACACAACGCCTCCCTCCGCCAAAGCCTGTCCAACCTTTTGCATCAAGCCCTCCTTGAACTTGACGCTCAACTGGGCGCCTCTCTGCATGGGATCTGAAGGCGTCAGGATCGAAAAGACTTCGCCTTTACCAGCCGCACGTGCATCTTCTAGAATGGAATGAAGAAGCTTTTCAGCATAGGCTGTCAAAACGAGCGACTTAGACCGTAGGTCTGGCATGCTAGTCTTGCCGAAGATATCCAATGCAGCACTCAAGCACGCAAGATCAGTGGCCGAAGGGTTCGAGAGTTGGAAGCCAGCGGCACCGACGGTTGGCACAAAGGTGTTCTCCATGTTGAATCGCACCGACTTATCGCCGCCGTACCAGCCAGCAAGACGGTTGCGATATTTCAGAGAATCGGAGTCAAGAGTGCGTTCGACATGGCCGTGGCGCTCGTGGACAAAAGCACCGGCAATGGCACCTGGACCAGCATTGATATACTTGTAGTTGCACCATACGGCAAAATCAACATTCCACTCGTGAAGCTTCAGCTCGACATTTCCGGCAGCATGAGCCAAGTCCCAGCCAACGATTATTCCGCGTGCCTGGGCAAAGGCTGTGATCTTTTCCATCTCAAAGAGCTGGCCGGAATAGTACTGGATACCTGGCAGAAGTAGCACGGCTGTATCATTCTTGTTCTCTTCGATGACCCGCAAGATTTCTTCGGTAGAGATGTAGGCGTTAACGTCGGGCTCGATCATCACCATGCTTTCTTCTGGGTCGCGGCCGTGCCATTTGATCTGGCTTTGTACAGCGTAAACATCACTAGGAAAAGGCTTCCACTCCATGATAATCTTGTGGCGCTTGTCTGTTGGTTGGTAGAAGCTTCCCAGCAGGAGATGTAGGTTGGCAGTCAGGCTGTTCATGATGACAATCTCATCGAGTTTGGAGCCGACGATGCCCATCGACTTCCGAGCACAGGACTCGGCAAAGTCTTGCCATGCCGGAAGAGGAGAAGCCGACAGAGATGTGAAGTGGCCATTAACGCCGAGAGAAGCCCAAGTTTCAAGCTGGGCGTGTAGATAGCTACGGACGGTCTTGGGCTGAGCTCCAAGCGAGTTTCCAACAAAGTATATGCAGGATTCGCCAGAGGTAGAGTCTTAAATGGATAGGAGTTAGTGTCTGTTCTGTGTTTCGTTTTCAGTATTCCAGAAAGGCATGGCTTGTCTTACCAGGGATGGTGCCGTCAAGGGCAGTCTTGGAAAGAGAAGCCTTGGTTGGTAAGAGAAAATCGTCCCGCAGATGGCTAAGCTTGTCCTGAGAATCCAAAGACTCTGCAAATTCGGGAGAGTTGAAGTTTTCCGGGAATTCCAAAGACTTGCTTTGTTTAAGCGTTTCGGCAGCAGCTGAAAAGTTCATCTTGTTTGTTTAAAGTTTGTAGTCTGGTTGATAGGGGAAAAAACGAGATTACCAGTGAAAATAGTTTTGGGGAGGTGTCACAAAACGAACGGTTACATCCGAAAAAAAGAAAAAAAAAAAACAAGATCAGTTGTTAGAGTCAATATCTTTTTTGAATAATGAGTATGAGGAAGATGATGAAGATGAAGTCAATGACAAATGTCTCTCAACTCAGGTATCTCATGAGAGGGTGATTGAAGCCACTTTATCCTCCAGCATTCTATGGCGAGTAAGATAGACATCTGTTACTCGATGAATCGAAAGACCGGACTAAGCCGAGCATTACTACAATTTCACACTAGAAAACTCAGATGGTCTCCAATTCAGCGTCGTGTGATCACTTTTTACGTGTAAAAATCTAGTTTCGCATCTTACAGCATGCTCCTTTCTTGCATCCGAAAGCGGAAATGGGCGCTTCCGATGTTCCGAAGGTTCTGTATCCGAGATTCCGAAGATTCATATTGCCTTTTTCGAATCACTTACACGACCCTAGCCAATCACTTTTTGTTTTTTTTTAAAGAAGCCAGCTCTTAGTGCAGCAGTTACCGATCCCGTCTAGTTCCATATCATTTGACCATCTGTTGTCGGACTTGCTTAAAAAAAAAAACTTATTGTATAGCAGATACTAGTTTATATCGTGTAGTCCGTCACTCGCAGAATCCTCATATGGCTACTAGAAATGCGGAATTTAGTGTTATCCGTCGTATTATAGATGCCGGTATGGATCGGTTCAAGCTTTCAACCATCAACGAACATGTTATAGAACACACTACATAGTCGGAACAAGAATATCCTAGTTATATCGGGAATTCTCTGTCCAACTAACACGTACCAAACTAGCGGTGGACTGACAACCTCTCAAAACGGTCTTTGCCGTTAGATATATAGTTTAGCTGCTAGTATAATAAGTGGTCATGTTGTTTCAAATTCTATGTTCAATGTCTTCTCGACTCAATATATCTATCTATCCATCAACCACCCATACAGCCACAGCATCTTACCCCTAATATCGCTTTCATTATCTATCTATTTTACCTTTTCGACTTCGAGATATCTCATCGTTTTCACCACAGTACTATATACTTACTATAGCGCCACTTTCATAATGGCTCCTGCTGCTATATCAATTGCCGCTCGTGCAAGAGAAACCTATGACTCCCTTCTCCGGAAATCTGCTGTGACAAGCAATGGCTTTGTGCCCGAATCCAAACCTGTTGGCTGTCTACCAATCCCATACTTCAGCTCATGGGAGCACATCGCTTCAAATCTGCCTCGTTTGATCAAGACGCAGACCATCCGAGATGTTGTTGATAGCATGCCAGTGCTTTCAACAGACTACCTAAAAACAGAGGAACAATGGCGTCGGGGATATGTCATCATGGCTTTCACTGTTCACGCCTATATTTGGGGTGGTGATATACCAGCCAAGGTTAGTATCCTCCGTTTCATCTTCCCGGGTCAAGCATCAAGCATCATCGTCAAATATCTTAAATCTGACCAAACGTTATACGTAGATCATCCCACCACAGATCACTGTCCCACTACTTTCCATATGTGACAAGCTAGAAGTGCCCCCCGTTCTTGCCTATGCTGCAAGCAATCTTTGGAACTTTGCCTCAACATCACCAACCGCCGATTTTGCATCGCTCGGAGAACTTTCAGTCCCCGTCACATTCACAGGTACTCCTTCTGAAGAATGGTTTTTCAAAATATCAGTTGCCATGGAAGTTCAAGGGGCATGCATCATTCCAACTATGCTACATGCTATGGAGTCAGTCCCGAAGCTTGATTATTCCGTCATTATAACTGCACTCGACGGCCTAAGAGATGCCATTCTCGAGACCGGTACTCTGTTAGAGCGCATGTATGAGGGCTGCGACCCTCAAATATTCTATCATGATATCCGGCCTTTCCTAGCAGGTACCAAGAACATGGCCGCTGTCGGCCTCGACAAGGGTGTTTTCTACGATGAAGGAAATGGCAAGGGTGAATGGAGAGCAATGAGAGGTGGAAGCAATGGCCAAAGCTCTTTGATTCAATTTTGGGATCTAGTTCTTGGCGTGAATCACAAAGGCGAAGAAGATGACGACAGTATCCCTCCTTCCGAGAGAGAACCAACATTCCATGAAGAAGTGCGTGGGTATATGCCTGGTCCTCACCGCCGTTTTCTTGAGCATGTCCGTACTCTGCCTTCTATCCGCAAGTTTGCTCTTTCATCAGCGGATGGTCCCGAGCATAGTACGCTCTATAGGGCTTACACGGCAGCTATCGACGCTTTGACAGACTTCCGCAACAAGCATATAAAGATTGTTACTCGGTATATCATCCTACCATCACGTCAAGCCAAAATTGGCACACGAACTGACCTAGCTAGTGTATCAGCAGCAGTCACTGATAAGCGAGAATTGACCGGGACTGGTGGAACAGCGCTCATGCCTTTCTTAAAGCAGACGCGAGACGAAACGATGCAGGCTGCTCATGCAGACAGATAATAGAAAAGATATGTTTTTTTTTCCGTGTATATAC
This sequence comes from Davidsoniella australis, assembly GCA_009806335.1. Taxonomy (NCBI): domain Eukaryota; kingdom Fungi; phylum Ascomycota; class Sordariomycetes; order Microascales; family Ceratocystidaceae; genus Davidsoniella; species Davidsoniella australis. Next base: position 15,806 of record RHLR01000230.1, on the reverse strand, counting down.
ATATACCCCTTAATTAGTCCTATATATATTATCCTATTATTCAAGCTCTGTTTATTATGAATATATATTATATACTTTGCCACCATATTTTTAGTCGAAAAATTTTCTTTGTCCAAGAACTATTTTATATTATATATATATATATATATATTGCTTTGTGATGTTAGGGTTATGAATACTAACCCATTTTTGTACATAACTTTTGCTTCCGAGCTTCCGTTTACAATTTATATTTTCGACCAAAGTTACATCCGAATATGACATTGCCTTTGACTCCAACCCTCATTCGAAAACGCACTGCTAATGCTTGCAACACATGCAAAGCCCATAAGGTTAAATGCGATGGAAAAACACCGTGTACATATTGTATCAAGCATGGCGAGGCTGAAGGCTGCTTATACACCGTATCGACAACCTCGGCGAAGCGTTCTAGAGCGTCAAACCAACCTCGGTCGCCTATCGTGAACCAAACCAGCGCGACGCCTTCATCTTCTAGCCGATCGCCAACTCGCCATGATCATATCAACCGGCAGCCGAGCATTGTGGTTCCCCGGGAAGTCACGAGCAGCAGTATCCGAACACCTCCAGTGACCGCCATTCTATCGGGTTCGGCTGCCGCTGCTCCGAACACGACCGCTTCCTCGGAAGCAGATGCCGGAGAGACGGAGACAGAGGTTCCTAAAGATGCCCAGTTGCATAGCGATTCTGAGGGCCGTGCAACTTTCATCGGAGATTGTGCACCGTTATCGTTTTACGGCACCATCAAGGCCTTGGTCATGGACATTACTGGCTTGGACCCAGCAACCCAGCATACCATGATCCAATACCAGAGACATATATCTAGCGCAGATAAACAGAGGGAAGCCAAAGATCTAGCAATACGAATGAACAGACTCAAGTCATCATTTGGACTCGGTATACGTATACAATCACCGGAGTATACATACTTGGCAGCAGCAGATCGGTATATTGGGTGTCTACAGTTTGACGGACTGCTGGATATATTTGGTGCGACAGGAGAAATCCTACTCAAACAGCATTTTATCGCCTGGCTTCGAAACTTCAACGAGAATAAGACGATCTACGACAGCAACATCTACGATGCACTATATGCCCTGCTAGTTGCCTTGAATCACCCGAAAGACTTTGGGTTTCGATACACTCTGCTATCATATGCTCGGCGAATCGCACTTGCTCATATGGATGAGATGAACGTGATTTCACTGCAGGTGTTTCTCCTCCTTTGTATAGAAACCTACAAAGCAAACTTTATCGACTCTGCGTTTGTGTACCTCGGTGTCGCTGCCCGTATGGCATATTCTTTGGGGATCCATCGCCACAAGATTAACGCTCGATTTGGGCCCGAAGAATCTTGTCAGAGGGGGCGTCTGTGGAAGAGTCTTCGTATTCTAGATCTATCGTTTGCTGTCATGTTAGGTCGACCCCCGGCAACATCCGATGTCGATTGCACTATTCCTTATGAGGATGCCAACGATATTGTCAAGCCCTCTGGCGAAGAAGAGTCTGGTGTCTGCGATTTGCTAAATGCCCGAGTACAACTCCTTCTGATCATGGAGTCTATTGTGGTCCAGGTGTACCCTCGCAAGAACATATCCTATGAGTTGACCAATGACCTTTTTGCGCAGCTCCGCCAATGGTCATCGAAATGGACTAGTGTCCTAGTTCAGATCGCAGAGTATACATTGTCTGACGGCGAAACCTCCTGTAGATTGCCTCAATACCGGACTAATGTGACTCCTGCTAGCGCAGTGGCCCTTCTCACAGAATACTCATACGCTGTGATGCTTCTAACGCGGCCATTCTTGATGTTCGAGCTGCGGATTCGGCTTTCTCCCCCTATTCGACCTCGGCCAGTACATCCACAGCCTATCTCCGACCGGGCCAAGTATGCAGCTGCTTGCGTAGACGCTGCGGATACAATCTTACACACCACAAACTACCCATCTAAACGGATGCAATACGTGCTAGCTGAGGAGATACTATTCTGTGCTGCGCTGGCCAGTGCCGCTGGTCACATGGGTGGCTTAGGTTCTGGGGCGTATATCAAGACAGCTTCCGAGCGTCTCTCGTTCTTCCAAAAACAAGAGGCCCGGACGTGGTATCAGGACGCAATCAAAAACCTGGAAACTATTGTTGTAGAGTTTGTCGATAAGAAGCAGATACGCGACGAAGCTGCTAGACGAGCACAATCACAGAGACTGTCAGGACTCCCGAATCTGTTCACGAGTCCCACATACGCAACCCCTATAGAAGGAAACACCGTAGTCCTTAATACTCCTACAGCACCTGCTTCATCCGGATCTTTGCTTGCTTTTCCACCACCGTCTATCCAAGACCAAAACGGGTGGCATATGTTGAACGAGAGGTCGCTCGATCGTATGGCTGAGGATTCAGAGGGTGTACAGGAGGAGAATCCGAACAACAACTTCACCGACTACCAAACGCAGATGATTTTTGGAGAGCAAGATCTTTTGGCTTTCAACTATGACTTTAGCACCGAGATGGAATTCGGGAGATTTTACTGAAATTACTATACTACTTGCCCATATCAGCCACGTTAGGGCGATAACTAGAATATAAAAACTCGATCAACTCTCCGACATGCTTAACCCATGTCTTCACGATGCTATCACCATCCTCATAGCTAGTCTAATGATAGTGGCCAGTCCTTCTCCCTGCTCCCACATATCATTGTGGTCACCTTGCACAGAGGTAACTACGACCTTATCGGCGATCGCGCTACATTTAGCCTCCATACCGTCTCTCTGCTCGATTTCCACAAGCGAGTCACTATCTGCGACAGCCAATATGACAGTACGGCCTTTTAACAGGTCCACCTTGACGATATTCACCGGTGAGACATCCTCCCACTGAACTTGGTCTGGGCCAAACGCACCAATCGTAAAGTCCCGATAGACATGTGCCCACGGTCCTTCAGAATGATGTTTAACAATGCCACCCACGTCGTGGATGCCTGCGAGGCTCACTATAGTCTGTGGCAAAGGAAACCTGTGCTGGTGAAACTGGGGCTGTAAGGCCTGAAAGGCCAACGTTGCACCGCAGGAGTGGCCGGCCAAGATCAGTTGCGACGAAGTCAAGCCGTATGTTTGATGTAGGAGAGTTAATCCAGCACACACATCGCTGATATGGTCCGGGTGCTTAGCGTTGCGCAGAGCAGAGGGCAAGGTTGATAAGGCGTCCTGTAGGTGTGAAGGGTGGGCACTGAGACGGTAGGATAGAGAAGCAAACGCTGTAGAAGGAGCATTGGATGGCAAGGCAGCCAAGAGTGAGTCTATGGCGGGCTGGGCGAAGTTGATGTGAGTTATGTTTGGGTCACGCCATGCACCGCCGTGGACGAAACTGTACGTACGTATGTTAGAATATAATCATAGTATGCTGCAGCTGCAGGCCTTAACAAGTGATGTCCCATGCTATATCTGTCTATATATCTGTAGAAATGGGATCGACATGGCGGTATTATAGAAGGCCCGAGTCTACTGGAGAAGGCAGGCCATGGTTACAAGGCCGGTCGGCGACTAACAAAGCCTATAAGAAGCAGCAAACCAAGCACGCAAGTCCCTTTAGAGAATTTACTAACGGGAGTCTCATTTCGTACTAGTACCGTAGCACATGGGATCGAACAGGTAAGATTGAACACATGCTTTTTTTTTCTTTTTCTTTTTCTTTTTCTGCTTGATTACAGAGGTTATCGTGACTTACATTACCCAGGTAGGCGACGGAGCTTCTGAGGAAGGAAGCCAAACAGCAATTTCCTGAAGATCATGATCTCCAAAACGATGAATAATTGGCGAGTTGGGCATTGTAGTGCCTTTTAGTTGAGAAGTGGTGGTAGTATCAATCAATAGGAAGACAAACTGTACTAGTCACAGTTATTTGTATGTTGTATATGAATAAACGAATGCGTAAGTTATTGAATTGTGTTGTGAATGCCACTAATAAGTAAGTCAACGGGACGACTAGACATATATCAAGTATGTAGGATAAGGGAATCATTTTTCATCGCCTCCCATAGCTATCATATCATGCTTCCGAAAACCCCACCCAAAGAATAAAATAACTGTGCCGAGATCCGACTTCCGAATAGCATAGCCCTGAAAAACCGTACTGCCTTCAAGCTAAGCTAAAACCAAACCCTAGATTCCTTAGATTGCTACCCTCAACCCATTAGTTGCCGTCCAAAGACACTGCGGTAGTGTCAGAATGCTTAAACACCGTAACTCCCGTCCGAGTAATCCTTAATTTAGACTGGCAATTTGGATCCGGGCACGCAATCAGCGCATCCGAAGTCATCCAATCATGTTTGTGCGTCTTGCGTTGTTTAGCAGCCAGAAGGGGCAGTACGGAGGCTAAGACGATAGAGGTACGTATCGAGCATTAGTCTAATGAGCTTACTACATACATGATATTCGATATGTGATTGTTTGATCATGTGCCAAGTCCATCAAAACGGGACCATGAGAAAGTGTAAAAGGAAAAAGAAAGGAAGAGAGGGGGTAGAAAGAGGTCAGCAAGTAGGAATGGATCTGGACATACATAAGCTGTAGATGCTGAAGCCTTGACCGGCCGGCATCGTGAGCATCTCACCGTGTAGCTCGAAGAAGTCGCCGTTCTTGGCACCACAGTATATAGTAGCGCTTGGGGAACAGACGGCCTCAACTCGAAGATTGTACAGCTCAAAGCTTTCGTCGTTGTTAGCACTAGGGGAAGACATGGTTGGATGGGTATAATAATGGATGGAATAACGAGAAGCTAAGATAGAACAATATAAGAAAGATAAAAATAACAAGATAATCGATAGATAACGACGAGGAGCACTAGGGATGGCTCGGTAATCTTATTCTATATTTTGATTTTGATAGGTGCGGATCCTAGTTAGCTGAAGTCAAGTTTGTACTAATAATTGCATGCATCATAGACTCAAAGTAGGTGATCTCATCCTTATTGCAGCATCGACCTCGGAGAAATAAGGCGCACCCGATGTGACTTAGAGTAACAACTTGAAGCACTACGATGACCGCAGTTGAGAGGCTAAGATTCTTCAGGAGGAAGAATGCCGGCTACCTCTACTACAACTGCAATTACATGAGTATGTACATTTGTATGAACAATAAGCCTCGGTTACACCGTATGATTATAGGTATCTATAAATTCATGCCATAGCACTAGGAAGCAGAGTTTTTTTTTTTTTTTCCTTATCAATGGAAGACTCCGTATAACTCACACAGTATCGAAAAAAGAAGAAAAATTCCGAGTTGCTTACAAGGCCGGTTAGGAATAAGCAGGGTTGGCAGGTTTCTTACTAGAATCTAGGCCTAGTGCGAAGCAGAGAGAAGAACCATGAAAGGAAACCCTGGCTCGCAAAAAAAAAGAAAAAAAAGTATTTACCACATTGGTTATCTGATATTATTTTATTGTAAGCTCAGAAAAAAAAAGAAAGAAAAAAAAAAAAAAGACAACTAGTTAGTTGTATATGCATAACCATAGATACCGGTATATAGCAAGTTCTATAAACCGCCAAGCCTAGTATTATCTTGTGTCTATATATGTACTATGATATGAATACCAACATTACAGGGATTTAAATGGGCGGAAGACGATAGGCAATCGCGATGGTGAAAATCACTGACAATGCAATGTCCGTGTTGATATCAGATCCAGATTAGCAAGAGACAGACAGGCTCGATAAATCAACACAGGTGGGATGTTTATTTAGAGTCTTATCCTAGTTTCCGGGCTAACATTGGCGGACCGTGTTTTACAAAGAGTTAAAGCAATAAATAGCAAGCCATAGATAGATAAAAACATGTTTTGAAGCATATACCTCTCTATAGTTTATTAGTACATTATGCGGCAAATCACAGCACAGGCCATGGCGGCGAGAACGGCCGGTGAATTATAGAAAGAAGACAAAAGATATACTTTTCTCTTTTACTGTTTCGCTTTAGTTTAGACATTGACACCGTTTGTTGGCCCTGGCAAACAATTCCAAAGCTTTTGCCATATAAAGAAACTAAATGTACATACTAACACATAGATATTAGTACATATACGTATATACAAAGCTTTGATCAGCAAGCGAAAAGAGGCAAGTGGTTCCAAGGTCGGCGCTTAGTCTAAATAGACGCTTATGGCACAATGTGGTAGGCGACCTGTTCCTGGATATCGTGCGAGTTTGATGTTATTATTTTTATTGTTGTGTAATGTACCGTGTGTGTGTGTGATTATCCTTCACGTTTCGCAGTATGTCTCTAAGACCAAGTTGAGATGAGAGAAACATGCCCTGCAGAACAAAATAATAGCTTTCATATACTTCATCTACCGGTAATGATATTGGATACTCAATACACTATAGATCATCGCTAACCCCGCTAGAACTATATATTCAAAGAATTCATGTTTGTATGGACGTATATGCTATGTACATTTATTGATATAGTTACTTTGAATTTTATATCAGGTCATTTTCGGAATCTGCCAATATCGATCAGCTCTATCTGTACTCAGCGCCGCAATCGCCCATGGCCTGGAAAACCTCAGCACGTCTGCTCTCAAGTTGAATGGCCTCGATAGCAGCCTGATCCTCCGCATCCAAGCTCCAACCATAAGCCTTAAGGTTCTCATCCGCGTGTTCGCTTACGCCCATTCGAGTACCAACAATAACAGCGCCGACATATGAAAAGTCCAAGACCCAACGCGTAGCCACGTTAGAGATAGAAACATTGTGCTTCTTGGCAATAACATCGAGCACGCGCAACAGCTTCTGGAAGAGCTCCCAGCCACCCCAGATGCCAATCATTTCATAGTACTTGCGCTGGGAAGGTGTTAGGCCGTTCGTGAATAGAGCTGGTTCAGCAGCACCTAGCCACTTGTCGGCGAGGAAACCACCACATAGCGTGCCATAAGTCATCAGCTTGATGTTGTGGGCAGTGCATACGTCAGCCATGGCAAACGTGGGACGCGAGTCAATCAGCGAGAACTGGATCTGGTTAGACACAATAGGCACACCGGCGTTTATGATGGCCAGCATGTTGGGCGTGTCGAAGTTGCAGAGACCAAGAGACTTGATGCGAGTATCCGCTGCCAGCAATTTCATGGCCGGAATGCAGTCGAGGTTAGAGTACTGGAACTTGGTTAGCTTTCTACCGGTATTGAAAAGAGTGTGTATTTAGAAGGTTACTAACATCTTGCCAGTGGAACTGGAGCAGGTCAATATGCTCCGAGTGGAGTCTAGAGATTCTTTCGGTCACATTGGCAGCAATAACCTCTGGAGTCACGTTGATAGGACCAAATACACAGAACTTGGTGGCAGCGTATAGTTTCTCGGGGTTCTTATAAGATTGGCGGAATCGGCCCTATAGTAGAATGGGATGTTAGTTCCATGGCGGAATAAGGGATTTAGAGTCTGTATGTGTATTTTGCAGCTTACAAAGATGATTTCAGCATCGCCATAGTGGTCAGCCATATCGTAGGCAGTGAATCCCGCGTCGACATAACGCTTGAACTGGCTGATAATCTTACTCTGAGGAGCAACGCCCCAGGCTGGAGACGATAGTTGCCACAGACCACTGAAAATTCGGGGCAGTTCACGGCCGCCCATAGAGAAGGTCTCTAATCGGCTCTTGTCAGGAACTGTGACAGAAGCTGACAGGCCACCAGTGGGGCTGGGCAAAGTCTTATTATCGTTGCTATTTTGCAGCGCCACGCCGAGTAGTTTAGACACTAGGACCAGACTGCGCTCAAAGACAAACTCTTGGTGCTTCTTAGCTTCAGTTGCCCATTCTGAGCTGATGGCGGACAGTCTGGCAAGTAGTTTACCGAGGATGGCCTGCTCATCAGCATTCAGAGCCCGAGTTCCCGTCGGCGTCGTAAGCGTCTTCTGCACAGCCGTGATGGCCTGGACGATGTCACCGTCAATACTAGCCAAAGAGAACAGAGTACTGTCGTCGGTAGCCTCGAAGACCTGTGAAACGGCTTGCTCAAGCACGAGGCAGAGCAGCTCAAGAGCATCATCTACTAGTCCTGCACCGAGTGTGCTCCGGATGCGAGCCTGGGTCTCGTGGAATGATGGGCCAATAAGAGGTGAAGATGACGAGAAGATGGCCGTGGGAGCAATAAATGGGACACGCTGCAGGTACTTCTTGGCCTGAATCTCGAATGACGTGCTGTACGAAGGACTAGTAGTCAAGACAGCACGCATCACAGAACGTAGGGCATCGACGGGCAAGTTAGCGATGATAGTATCAGTCATCAAGTTGACATGAGCCGTCTTGGCTTCATCAAGGCGTTGTTGAGAAGTCATTGTGTATGTAGATTTGTAGAGCGTAAATGAGTAGCGTAGTAGAGCCAAAGAGCGGAAAGTCGGTGTTGTATGTAAAGAGATAGAAAGAAGAGAGAAGTTGTGAAGATTTTGATAACGAGGGATGCGATTGAATATGAAGCTTTTGAAATAGAACAATAAACGCTGGGTATATAACAAGATAGGTATTGTATTAGAGACAATCACGAAAAAAGCAGCACAGCAGTATGTTTCGTTTCAGAGGAAGTTGCTGAGACACACACTGCAAGCACAAACTCATCAAGCTATTCGAGCAAGAACACAGAGTTTCACGGCGCAGTTCTCTAGGCGGATGCGACGACACAACGACGATGATAAGTCACGAGTCGCAATTGACGTCGTCAAGCAATAGCCACAATAGATGGTATGCAAGCTTCGAATGCGAGGACAAGCAGACGTAGGATGGCAGCCGTTTGTTTTCGTTTGACTGAAGAATAGCTGACTAGTTTTCTCAAGTAACAATGGCGATAGAAAGAGTAGTAGTTTGCTTGTATCGTCGGAAGATAAACCTGGAGGTTAATGTATTAAAATGATGGTCCAGTGGCGAGTTTTCAGGAGGGGGTGTTGAAGGGTTGTATATAGAGTGTAGTGTCTGTTCGATGATGTGACGATAGTTGGCGGATTATATACAATAGGATGATGATATATGGTAACAATGTAAAGTATGTGATATAGATGTTGTATAAAGTAGTTGCAAGTGTCACAGTTTTCAGCTTAGAGAGGTGTTGTGTCTATCTATATCTGCCTCCAATGTCTTTCTTTTTCTCTCTCTCTCTCTTTCTGCATATAATAGCTAGTCCCTTCTGGTCCAGCCCCAACTCTTTGTAGTATTCTTTTCAATGCACTTTGTTATCTCCAGATCCTTCTCCTAGTGTTCTTGTATGTGCCCCAAGGCGTAATAAGATTCGATCTGCGAGTTATTGGGGCAGCAGTCGCATAACCCGATGTAGTTACTCCCATTATTGTGTGATTACATGCCGAGACAGACACAAAAAGACGGGAGAAGGAAAAAATCATAGAATAATACTAACTTATAAACACCGGCGTATCAATGAATCCGGGGGTTGCAACTAAATGGATACCTTTACCGGGTAGTTAGTTTCCAGTATCTGACTTTTATCTTGTTTTTTTCTCTTTTCTTAAGGAGGTGTGTGTGTCCTCGAGGAATTCTTCCACTCATGCAACAATATTTTATTGTTTTGCATCTTTTCAATTGTCAGAGCGCGTGCTCAATTGGACGGGTATGGTGCAACAGGCTTGATCCAAGAAAAAATAGTGATAAAGTATCTGCTAACTATAATAAGATAATTTATAATGTACAAGGAGTTGAGATAGTCGGTATTCTACACTTACATGGTGTATTACCGGTCTTTAGGATACCGGTGCTGCCCGGCACTCACTTTGGACCATGCTAATTATGGCAGAAACTGTTATATAATAGGGCAAAAAAAGACATTGCGCATGTGAGAGTAGATATTAGCAAGACAAGATAATAACAGTTTATTATTAGTAGAAGCAGATAACGTATTGTAGGCACTGGTCCGTATGTGAGATATTACCAGTAACAATGTCGCAGCTACTATACAGTCTACATTTTCTTATCGCCAAAAAGCCTTAAAGGACGGAGACTCCCCAGACCGAATCACCAACTTATCACCATAAATTATCACCATAAATTATCACAAAGACCTCGCATTGTCACTTTCCTATATTCTCTTTTTCATCCATCTCTTCCTTCTTTTTCGGTCTCATAGTAGAGGTCTACACATATGGCTTGTATATATAGAGACGTGGTCACGCATATACGTACTCTATCGATACATGATTCAAGTTTAATCGTCATGCAGTCGCTACCTCTACTTCAGCTCTTTTTTCAATATCCCATCAACTGAGCGAAGTACCACTTCTGCTCTTTTTTTGGTCACAATCCAAGCCGGCAGTCGAACAACGGAAAAAGCAATGCTTCGCTTCGTGCCGAGCCGAACGGCACCATATTCTTCAAGGTGGCTAACTCGGTTAGGGTTATACTGAAAAGTGTTTATGTCTAAACCCTAGCCAAGTGCCATAATTTGTAGCCACAACTGTGGTGATGCTACACTTACTGCAATTTTGTTAGCATGGCTGCAAAACAAGGTTTCACGTGTCTCTTGTATATCTATATATCCATTTCATTGTCGCCATTTCTAATGCTACGGAATGCTGGCTAGCGCCGAGTTACCTACCACTAAGTATTCCTTTCGAGTAGCGTACCAATTTCCCCTTGCCAGAGCCAACCTGTCAGTCTATGCCAAATATCTGGCTGTGGCTCGATATACCATGGTGACATGGTCCGCCATTAACTATTGACTAATGACTAGTTGGTCTCCAGCCACAAAACTACCGGTTCTTATCGCAGAGTTACAATCAACAGGCCTGCCGGACTTAGTCAGCGAAACCCACCAATTATAGCCCATGATCGGCAACGGCACCTGCCTGAAGTTGCAATAGTTCTGGTTCCTCAGGATGGACGATGAAATGGACGCTGCAATATTCTGCACAATATCCTTCAAACTTTGAAGCCTCTAGAAGCGATCCAAAGACGAAAGAAGATGGGTATGAACTCCCTTTTCCGTCGGACGCTTTGAAGAAAGAAGGACAGCAGGAGAAAGAAAAGCAAGAAACGGAAACAAGCAAGAGCAAAAAGCTCATCCGAGAGCAAGTGAAAGCTTTCTTGTAGAAACGCTGAAGCCTCTGGATGGACTTAGCGACAGAATCACGAAAGACGCTATACATAGACATAGTTAGTTATGTATACTAATAGGGTGGTTTCTATGGAATACGTACATATCCTGTTTATTTTGTTCTATCTTTGGAAATATCTCCATGCTTTTTTTCTTTTCGGCCTGGCTCCTTCCATTTCTAGCACTTCATCGTCAGTGTAAACAGAACCTTTTTTCTTTCTTTTTTTTCTTTCTTTTTTTTCTTTTTTTTCTCGTGCAAGCTCCGACTTTTTCTTTTCTATGCCACAGTTATTTCCTTTTCTTTTTCCGTGTCTATCATTGTTCCTTTGCATATAGCTTCACTGTGAAAATTTGCCGCTTTCTAGTCTGCTTTTCTTCTGTCATCATTATAATTTCGAAGGCTTGGCCTTTCGTAGAAACACATACTAGGTGTACTGTGTGTCTGTGTCTTATCTGATCGACTTGTTTGCTGTTATGTTAGTCTGTCTAACATCGTCGCTTTCGATCATTTTCTCTATCTGATTTCCGGCTTCGGCCCGCATCCCTTCCCTCTCCTCGAATCGCCATTGGGCTTTGAAATAGCCAACCAAACCCGCTGTCTAGTTACATAGTTAGCTCTAGTGGCGTTCCATGGCCTCAAAGACACAGCAAAACCCGCCCGAGACCTCTGAACGAAAATACGCCGAACCTTGACTTCTTGGCGCTGTCTTCCCAGAATCTTGTCTACTCTATTATATCACAGTCGCAGCCGCAGTAAGCCTTTTGTTGAGTTGCCCTGTCAGACATTTTCGCTATAAGCCTGTCTGCCGAGCCGTCGCTTGTATCCCAGTTTGCGTTTGCTATTCCCAGCTTGTATATATCTTGCTCTCGGAATTCAAAAATTTCTCTTGCCACCACCACACCTCGACACCCGACGATTTCTGCGTCGCGGTCCCGACCATGAGCTCCTCACAACACGAATTCGACGCTGCAACTGCCAGCGATGCGGACGGCTCAAAGCTGGACCAACATTCGGCATCTACCGCAGCTCGCCGCCTCAAAAACGGTCCTATAACGTATGTCGTCGATATTGTTCGTTGTCGTTGTCATTGTCCATTGTCCATTGTCCCTCCTTCCCTTTACACTGCTGGAATTACATTTAGGAAGCAACCCATCTTTGTGGCACCATGTTGCGCATTCAACTTGACGTTCTTGATTCGACGTTCTTCTTCTTTCATCAAACTAACACATCTAAAGCGCCAATGCCTGCATCGCTTGTCGCAAGGTCAAGATGAAATGCGTCTTCGGAGACGGCGAAATTGTCTGCAAACGCTGTATGCGTCTCAAGTGCGATTGTGTGCTAGAAAAGCATCGCCGCGGTCGCAAAGTCGGCACCAAGTAAGTCAACGCCTTCGCACACAACTACATAGCATCCTCGTGATACCAATCCGTCCCCCTAGATTTGCCGAAAGCCTGCCTAGAGCTCGATGGGATGGGACTGTGCAAACGTCGCCATTAGCGACATACGGTGTTCCCAGGCACCTTGTATGTGTTCAACAGGAGAATACACCATTACAGCTATATAGAGAAACCATTGCTCGCACCACTTTCATCTCGTGCGTATTTCATACGTTATTCTTTGCAATCGCCGTTCGTTCTAGAAACCTTGTCTGGGCCTTGGCAGCTGATCTTTCTCTCCTCCACCTAGACTCAATCGTAGCCATGGTAAAGTGGTCGCGCAACCACCGCCAATTTCCGGAATGAACACCAACGAGACCCCTCCCGACTGCTCAATCGACACTTCCGCCTCTATGTCGGCGACTATTGTACCTCCGCCTTTATCTGCGACTTCGATAGCCTTCGCCAACTGCCCTCCGCCAGAGTCCTCGACGCCCCATTCTGGCTGCGGCTCTCTTGCGCAGTCATACCCACCTAGCGAGCCGCTCAAGATCGAGTCACCGTCCGAGGCTGGCGTTGTTGACGGCCCAACGCCTGCCATGTCTCGAAGCAGTGGCCACAGCGCCAGCTTCCGGTCCAAAAATAAAGGCTTTCAGCCCCCTGACCTGCTGAACGAGCAGGCCACTTCTGGAAAATTCTCCCTGAAAACCATTCTCAGTGTCGAGGATGAGGAAGTCGAGACGGGCACTCCGTGCGAGCCATATGGTGGCTCGCCCGTCGACTACTCGAATGATCCCATCACACTGGGTATCGTCACTCTGCCTGCCGCGATGTCGCTGTTTGACGAGTATGCAACTCTTCTTTTTCTCTCTCTGTGATATCGTGCACTATGCTTGACCGCTTCCCAAGCAATTATCTAATCAACTAACCCGTTCTTAATATAGGTTTATGCACAAGTTTAACCCATGGATTGCACAATTCGATCCGACGCTATACACCTTCAAGTATGTCCGTTCACGATCGCCGTTTCTGATCACGGCAATTCTTGCTGCTGCTTCCAAAGCCTTCAACCCACCATTGAAGAAACCTCTGCAGAATCTTGCCAAAAAACACCACGCCGAAGTCTTCATGAACGGCACTAAATCAGTCGAAGTGGTACATGCGATTCTGGTCCTCACATATTACAAGGAACCAGAAGATACCCGAGCATGGCTAATGACTGGCTACATTATTCGTATGTGCATGGAGCTAGGTTGGCACCAGCTTCCCTTTGAACAGGATGAAGACGATCACCGTGAACCCACGGACATGGATATCCGCAAAGAACGTGATATACAGAGAATCTGGCTGCTTCTCTTTGTCTACGATCGCAGGTAAACCTTTCCCTTGGTCAATTTTTGTTTTCTTGGGCATGCAAATATTAACAAACTCCTACAGCATAAGCATGCAGACTGGTAAGCCATGGATGATTGAACGCTCAGATTTCATCATCGACTCTAGCGATTGGTATAAGCACCGGCTAGCAACACACAATGACAAGCTACTCTGCGGCTTCGTGAACCTACGTCTGCTTACCTCGGAAACCCTGAAACTGGTTCATCCCAAATTTCTGTGGCATGGATCGCGCTCAAGTAATATGCTTGAATCTGAGGTTCTCCTTGAAGCCATGGATACGGATCTTCGGCGTTGGCGTGATCGCTGGTATGCCGTAACTAGAACATCGCCGGAAAAGTGTCATGCTTTCATGATCAGATTCTATGGCGCTCATCTACGTCTCAGCATCTATTCTATCCCCCTACAACCGAGCATGATCGGAACCATGAACATGCAGGCATTTGATAAGCGTCCTATATGGGTTTGCTTTGCCTCTGCCCGAGAGATGTTGCATCTTCTTAGTGAGCCGGATGTCACCCCTGAGCTTTTCTTCTGCCAGGACTCTGTACATGTCATGACGGCATACGCAGTAGCATTCTTACTTAGGGTGTGTCTATCTGGTAGCGGCAATAATATTCATCACACTTTACAATATAGCGTTGTCGAAGCACTACGTGCTGTAAGCACTATCTTCAAGCAACACAAGGCACCACCAGATACTGGCTGTGCCCTTCAAGCTATCTTCTTACAGAACGTACTTCGTGAATTCGAGAAGCAAGCTGAGTCTGCAGTTGATGTTGTCCACCATCATCATCAACAACAACAACAGCAGCAGCAGCAGATACCCCAGCATTCACAGACACTGTCTCAAGACCAAAACCATGTCTCATTACCTCAGTCACAACCTCAATCACAACCTCGGTCTCAGCAACCACAACAACCTCAACAAATAGTTTATCCTGCCCAATATCAAGTACAGAATAATCTAGAGGCTACACAATTCTCTATTGCGCAACAAACTCAGCAACAACAACTACCTATTCAAAATCAACAGGGCCAAGCAATGCTACAGCAGAATCAACAGCAGCAGCAACAACAACAGGTTCCAGTGTCTGCAGGTTGGCCACCATCTCAGCAAGAACTTCCACATCTGGTGCGGCCTTCTACCATAATAACCCAGGGACCCTCTTTTCCTGTTGCATCTATTGAAACGCCAGACTCATCTACGTGGACTAACGCAAGACAGTCTCTTTCTTCCCAACAGATGCACAATTTGACTGATGGGCAATCCATAATGGGGTACCAACTAGCCTTGCAACAACAACAACAAATGGATTATATGGGAAATGATGACTACATCATGGCTGATGATGTAATGTGGGAAACTGTCATTGCAAATGCAGGTTTCAACGTCGAGACTGGTGTCTTCATGCCTCCTCCTTTATCATAAGGTCAAATATGAGCTAAATGACAACAAGCCCAAGTCTGTTGCTTAGCAATAATAATATGTATAGAACCGGTTCCACGGTACGTTTCTACATATATCAACCTATTATATTCTCTCTATGCGTATAATATCACTGGCATCATATTAGTCTTTCTTGCACATCTCTCATACAAATAATTACAACATAGCGTCAAAGCATATAGCATTAATAGAAACAAATACGATTTATACCACCATAGTTTTACATATATTAAAAGTGAAACATGCTCATGATGAACAAGCTACATAATTCTACACATTTGTGTATTGTACTATCTCGACCTTGTCACATTCAAACAATGATTATGAATAGTAGTATGATACTAATAGATTACATAGACAGAAACAAAAGTGAATATTATAATTGAGATTCGGGATAGGAAACAGGAACTATGGCAAAAGACATGGAACTACTAAACTTAAACAAGTAAACGCGTAGACACATCAAGAATCAATGTAGTAGGAAACAGGT